>JASDQU010226970.1:0-11586 GCA_032191745.1 Picea mariana | reverse complement strand
TGGAAGCAGTCTTCATTGAGGTATTACTTACATCTTGGGCTTCTTCATTTTTCTCTGTCTTGCTGGGTCCAAGTGTATCATGCGCTACTTCTGGACTGTCAATGCTAGACATCCTTACAGGATCTTCTAGAATAAGGAGGTTCGTCGACTAGTCTTTAGTAATTTCTTCTAAGTCCTTCTCTATCAGCTTCTAGTAAGACTGAAGTTGTTGCTTGTGCTCATTAGAGTGTGTTGTAATATAGATGAAATGGTGGTCTTTGCTGAATTTCATTAAAGGCCGAAACTTGTGGAGATTATTTGGTGTGATGCAAGGCTTGGACTGGATAGCTATCTTTAGTTGGTTGTAATATGTATGGAACATGGAATTTGACTGCCATTTCTTCTTCATGTCACTGGAATAACACAATGTATTGTACTTCATGACCATAGGTTCAAAGAGCTCGATGTCTGGGAAGGTCACACCTTTCAGCATCTACGATGCGATGAAAGCGATCAAGGTTAGAAGCCAGTTGAAGTGGAATTCATATCCTTGATCTTGCACTTCCCTACAGTCTAGTTCCAACTAGTCCACAAGGTACTTTTCCCAATTCATTTGTGGGCCCTCCACGCACTTTCCTGTGAGGTCGACTAGAAAGACAGTCACTTGGGTGGGTCGGTTCTTGCGAACTAAATTTTATGTGATCAATTGACAGGAAAGGTGTAATGCGTCGCTCTGGATAGAAGATACCTTGTAGCCTCTCGTTCCCTTCTCGACATCTCCATAAGTTCCCTTGATCCTTTGTGCGAGAGCATGGTCCATGGCCTTTCTATGATATAAATACTGTGGGTTGGGTCCTTGCATGCTAAGCCTGGTGATTTGATGGATCAATGTCGGATCCACTGTGATATATTAGTTTAACCACAAGTATCTTCCATGGTAACATGACAACAACAATTTGGCGCATGCATTCACTTCTTGGTGCCTTCCGAAGTGATGAATATTCATGACATTGAGCAGGGTGGACTATGCGAGGTTCATAGTCCATGACTGGGGAAATATCTTTGAATTCCTTCCCTTTGTTTTAGTCAGGTATTTATGTGGGGCATGCATGTTGTAGACCTTCCTATCGTCGAGGTTGAAGTTGCTAAACATCAATGCTGCAATCTTTTCTTGGTCTGCGTGAACTGTGTGTATCCCCTTTGGGAGGTATGCAGTGACCAAAGTGTACACAAATTCTCTAGGAATACTGTCTCGATTCATTGCTCCCCTCAGAGGTGGTAGATAGGTGGGTAAAGTGCTCGAAATAAACTTAGCATTCACAAGATCATCTCTGTGCTTAGTCCAATTTTCATTGGCTTGTCAAGATGGTCTGGCTCGAGTAGTTGATGGAGAGGGTGGAATTCCTCTCGTGGATGATGTTGGTACACCTATGGGTAATCCTCTCTCCGACATGACTCTTTCAGTCATCAGGTTGATCAAAACTTCTTCAGCATCTTTCTCTGCAGCCCTCAATTCTTCCGACATATGCACTTGGGGTTAACAATCACGGTTTTGAGGAAAAAATTAGACATAGTACTGAGATAGAAAGCAAGAGTGTGATAATCACTATATCAACTCGGTTTAGTATGCGGGCTTGAATTCTCAATTGGAAAAAGTGTTCTCGGTGCATGGATCGCTGGGATAAATAGGGATCTTAACAACGATTTTCTTGCAACGGGTATGAGCCTCCATTAAATCTTCTTCAGTCCATTAGGGCGTGGTCCAACGGTCTAATGATGAACCATAATTGTATTTATTCCCGTTCAAAGTGTCGATTGAATGGTTACAATGTCCCCAACGGCTATATTTCTTCGTCATGGTGAAGTGCCATGTGTCGTTGTTCTGATATTCCAACGAAGCTCCCATTCTGCAATTTTCTGTTTGTGAAGTTCCCTCTAGAACCTTCTACAACTTTTCAATGTTATCACTCTTCTTACTTAACTTTCTAGCCTTTTTCTAGTGAGCTTTGTCTCAGTAGTTCTTTTCCCATTCTAATTCTTATATTCTTTTAACATAGTTACTTCACATTGTTGACATTCTTCCCTAGGATTCATCGATAATACTCTGTCTTTGCCTAGGGTAGGTACTTCAGTCTTTTGTGGGTCTTCTAATGTTCTCGAAGCTTCGACATCTGGGTTCCTAGTGTTAAATAACTTTGATCTTCTCTCATGTTCTACAATCAATTGTGCAATCCTTCTGGTCATGAAATCTTTTAAATCTTGTTTCTTTTGCTTCAAAACTTGTTCTTCTTTCTTTCCTCTAGCTTGATCTTTATCAATACAAGGTTTTCCTAATAACATGTTAAACAGGGCGCTGTCTTCAATAAATTTAATAATATCAAAATCTTCTTCTGTCGAAGTTCCATTAGCATTCATAGGTATGCGAGTGATCTTTCCACATGGGTTTACTAGCCTTCCTCTAAATAGTCCTATTCCTCCTAATGAAGGGATCATAACAAGATTCCCTATGGCTTCCCAAGTTCTTTCTGTCATGATATCCACCTTTGTTTCTTCATCCAAAATACAATCAATGTCGAAGTCTCCTATTCTTACTTCAATGCATTATATTTCCTTGAAGATCTCTGATAAGATGACATGTCAATGGCCATTCAGAGTTTCATTTATTTGCAACAATACTTTCTCTGATTCTTTCTGGGGTTCTGCTATATTCTTTGGATCTGGATTAGGGTTTTATTTGTTTATATTCACTTCTTCCAACTTAGCAATCATTCTAGGGAAATCTAACACTTCATGGTCCATAGCTTTACAACAAAGACAACCAGGTCTTTTCCCAGGGCATTCCTTACCAAGATGTCCCGGTCTCCTGCAACTATAATAGAGGGTTAATTCTCTCTTTCTTTTAAATGATCCCCATCTTCTTCAGTACTGCGCACTAGGATCATGGTAGCTATCCTACAAAAAAATCTTTCTAGGATCCTGCATCCATTTGTTAGTCCAAACATTCTTTCTATGCATGGGTATAACATATCTTTCACTATTCTTATCAGATCTACTCATATCAAGCCTTCTTTCATCTATTAATACCCTAGTTTTCAAGCTAGGACAGAACCTATCAATCATACCTAGATCCATACTTTAGAAACAAAAATTTCCACTTATCTTACTTCTAAAGAGCACAAAGCTTCTAGATCTAAAACTTTTCACTATTCTTACCTTTATCAAAGCATAGAATTTCCATATCTTACCTCTTTTAATCATAAATTCTCACTTTTACCTTTCTTAGAGCACAAATCTTTCAAATCTTGCTTCTTTCCTTCAGATCCGACCTCCTTTCTTCAGATCAATCTTCCTTCTTTAGCATAGAGATTTATAAATCAAGTAGGATACTGCACACTAGGGAATAGATCTACACACAGAACTTTCACAATCTCAGGTCGAATCTTTGCACAAATATTCTTCTTTCTCAGTTCCTAGCAATTACAGTTTCAGTCCTGGCAACAGAACCATTTGTTGGCACATAGGTAGACCTAGAGTTCAACACTACAACAACACACCAATAAAGCCCTAACTACTGACCCTTTCGGCAACACCTGCGAAGCATATGAAGTCTCACCAGATGTATAGGCAGGGGTGATTTCAAGACTCAGGTGTATCTGTGATTGTACTACGTAACAAATCACTTAGCACCATCAGTTGCTTAATATGCAATCAATACCCACTTCGCTGATAAAATAGAGCTTCGCAACATTCACATGAACCTAATGTATTTAAGCACTTAGCATATATAAATAGATTAGATCGAGCAGATCAAGCACTAAGCATGGCCATATAGATCAGATGTAACCTTCCCACATATAATAAGCACAAATCATATGTAGATCTATCTAAATACATCAAAACACTTAGAAAATAATATATGAGCACATCAAGACAAAGCACAAAGCAGCATAAAACAATGTTTACGTGGTTCACCCCCACCCTGGGTCTATGTCCAACAATTCTTCTTCTTTATTGTCTTTAGTCAATCAGTTACATGCACAGATCCTTAAAACCCTTACTCCGCATAAGACCGAAGATCTACGCAGCTCGCTAGATCCTTCTTCCTTGCATTACAACACTAAGCTTTCCACAATTTGCTACAAGAACCTGTACTTAGCTCTGCAAGTCTCTCACAGTCATGCACAGAGCACTTACAGACTCTACTTGCACTTAGCATACATTCATATCACATAGATGCACTTCCACCTCCTTCTATCTAGCCTAAGCATATATTTATATATACAAAATTGGCCTAAACATGGGTAAACCCATGGGTCGATATCCCATTCCCATTACATATTCCCACATCCCAAAAAGGACCCAAAAAGGGGCTGAGATCCTGTGATCTCCTCTTCGTCTTGCGCTCCTCCTTCGATAGGCTGTCGAAGTCCCAAAATAGGTCAACATGACAAAGAATCTCCCAAAACTTGGTCAAGGGCCAACAAGAACCAACACAAGGACTAATACATCGTGGGAAGAACTATGAATTTTGGACTATCGGGATGAGATATTTCTTACAAGCATAAGATTGTTGGGATCCCGTGGATCATGGCTATGTGGAACTAGATGCCACAGTTCTCGTTGCCATGACCAATCAACAACAAAATGCCCAGGTAGAATGAAGGAAAAGAGAGAACAAAGCCAAGTTATGTATTCAAAACTCTGTGGATGACTCGATTTTCTCTAAAACCACAGACGTTGTTACTTCAAAATAGGCCTGCGACATCCTACAAACAACTTACCAAGGAAATGACAGGGTCAAAACAGTCAAGCTACATACCTTGAGGACACATTTTGAGACTTTGAAAAAGACTGTCTCTGAAAACGTGGACCAATTTATGAACAGAGTGATGTGAATTGTAAACCAGATCAGATTGATTGTTGAAGACATCCCTGATTAAAGGATCGTTGAGAAATTGCTCATAAGTCTTCCAAAGAAATTCGAGATGGTTGTTACNCCTGTGATCTCCTCTTCGTCTTGCGCTCCTCCTTCGATAGGCTGTCGAAGTCCCAAAATAGGTCAACATGACAAAGAATCTCCCAAAACTTGGTCAAGGGCCAACAAGGACCAACACAAGGACTAATACATCATGGGAAGAACTATGAATTTTGGACTATCGGGATGAGATATTTCTTACAAGCATAGGATTGTTGGGATCTCGTGGATCATGGCTATGTGGAACTAGATGCCACAGTTCTCATTGCCATGACCAATCAACAACAAAATGCCCAGGTAGAATGAAGGAAAAGAGAGAACAAAGCCAAGTTATGTATTCAAAACTCTGTGGATGACTCGATTTTCTCTAAAACCACAGGCGTTGTTACTTCAAAACAGGCCTGCGACATCCTACAAACAACTTACCAAGGAAATGACAGGGTCAAAACAATCAAGCTACATACCTTGAGGACACATTTTGAGACTTTGAAAAAGACAGTCTCTGAAAACGTGGACCAATTTATGACCAGAGTGATGTGAATTGTAAACCAGATCAGATTGATTGTTGAAGACATCCCTGATTAAAGGATCGTTGAGAAATTCCTCATAAGTCTTCCAAAGAAATTCGAGATGGTTGTTACAACCATCCTTGAATCCAAGGATTTGTCCAATTTTTCCACAAATGAACTAATGGGTTCTCTATTAACACATGAGACTCGACTACATCTAGAATATGATTCAATAGCCAATGCCTTCAAAACTCAATTCTCCTTTGACAAAGGGAGAGGCAGAGGAAGAGGTGGAGGTAACAATGGAAGAGGGAGAATTACAAGCAATCAGCACTCAGGTGAAGGTCACACTTATCAAAAAAGGAATCAGAATTACCAACCTCAAAGAGGTAGAGGGAGGAGATCCAATCACAAATCAAACATACAATGTTATTACTGCAAAAAGTATGGACACTATGAATCTAAATGCAGGAAGATCAACACTCAGGAAGAGCACATGTCTCAAATCATGAAGGAGACACCTATGGTGGGATGTTTCTTTCCTATAACAAGATTGAATAACAACACGAGGATCTTTGGTTGCTGGAAAATGGATGCTATAATCATATGACATGTAACAAAGAAAACTTTTTTCATTGATTCTTCTCTTTCATCAGATATTACACTTGGAGATGACTGTTTAGTTAAATTTCAAGGCAAAGGAACTTTGGCTATTTTCACTAAACAAGATGTAAAGAAAGACATACATGATGTCTATCATGTTCTCGATCTGAAACATAATCTCCTAAGTGTAGGAAAACTAATTTAACATGGCTATAAGGTATTTTTTTAAGGAGCCTCATGTAGGATATATGACAAAACCCCCAACAGAAAATTGATTTATGAAATCCACATGACTAGAAATCGAATGTTTCATCTGTCCCTTACATCTGGAAATCTGACCCAATCTTATGCACAAAGTGCATCCACCCCCAATGAAACCTTGATTTGGCATGCATGATTTGTACATCTATCCTTCATATTCTAAGCCTTCTATAGAAGAACTCCATGGTAAAAGGTCTACCCAAACTCACAGAATAAAATTCTCCATGTGAGTCTTGCATTCTTGGAAAAAGTAAGAGAACTAGTTTTCCACAGTCCTCCACTCAAGCAAAACAACACCTAGAGTTGGTTCACACTGACCTGTGTGGACCAATGAAAACAAGGTTAGTAGGTGGAAACATCTATTTTCTAACTTTTATTGATGATTTCAATAGGAAAATATGGATCTATTTCCTTAGACACAAGTCTGAAACTTTTTCAAATTTCAAAGAATTCAAGGCTAAAGATGAAAAACAAAGTGGAAAATATGTGAAAGTTCTCAGGTAAGATGGAGAAGCAAAATACAGCTCTAAATAATTTTCAAATTTATGCAAATCACAAGGCATCATCATGCAAACTACAACCAGGTATACTCCAAAAAAAAATGGAGTGGCTGAGAGGAAAAATCAGACTATAATGAACATGGAAAGGAGTATTCTTAGAGAGAAATGTTAAATCAGACTATAATGAACATGGAAAGGAGTCTTCTTAGAGAGAAATGTTTACCATATCTCTTTTGGGATGAACCGGTAGCATACTTAGATTATCTCCTAAATATATCTCCAACCACCAGTGTCAAGATGAAGGTCCCTCAAGAAGCATGGAGTGGGACAAAATTGAATGTTGCTCATCTTAGGACATTTGGATGTATTGCATTTGCTCACATACCTTCTGAATTAAGGAAGAAACTTGATGATAGAAGTGAGAAATGCATTTTTGTTGGCTATAGTGAGATATCCAAATCCTACAGACTCTACAATCTGATTTCAAAGAAACTCATTCTCAACAGAGATGTTAAATTTCTTGAAAAGTAGTTCTAGAGTGAGTCTGAAAATCGTCCTATGGACAGTCAAAATCCATTGCTACCACTTCCTGAAAACATAGAAAATCTAGGACAACAAACACATCATCCTGTCCTTCCAAGATTACAGGTACAGACACATCCTGAAAGTCCTCAGCACAACTCTTCTTCAAGCAAAAATTCATGATACTCTAAACTTCAAAATGAAAGAACTCGAAGCTTGAGAGAAGTCCATCAGCAGTTGGATGATATTGGTCACCACAATATTTTTCCATTACTGTCATGTGAACCTACATCCTTTAAAGAGGAAGCTAAAGAGACACATTGGGTTCAAGCCATGAACCAAGAGATTGAATCCATTGAGAAGAACAAGACATGGGATCTTGTTCAGCTTCTGAGACATAAGACAAGTATTGGTGTCAAGTGGGTTTACAACACTAAACTCAATGAAAAAGGGAAGATTGAAAAACACAAAGAAAGACTTCTTTCCAAAGGATTCTCACAACAACTCGGCATTGATTATTTTGAAAAGTTTGCTCCAGTAGCAAGGTTGGACACTGTAAGGACTCTCTTAGCCATTGCGGCTCAACACAAACGAAAAGTATACTAGCTGGATGTCAAGTCGGCTTTTGTGAATGGTTACTTAGAAGAAGAGGTCTATTTGGATCAACCACCTGGATTTGAAGTCAAAGAGTAGCCAGCCAAAGTGTATCAGTTGAAGAAATACTTGCATATCTTAAAGAAATCTCCAAGAGCTTGGTACAACAGAATTAACACTTCCCTTATCAAGAGCGGTTTCGACAGAATCCAAAATGAGCCAAATATATACACCAAAACAGATCAACAAGGTAAAACTCTGATTGTATTTATATGTTGATGACATGATATATACTGAAAATCTTGAGTTAACTAGTTTTAAACATGCCATGCAATCTGAGTTTGAGATGAGAGATATTGGCATAAAGAAATATTTTTTGGGGATTGAGGTTGACCAATCAACCAAAGGGATTTTTTTCTGTTAGCAAAAGTATGCAACTTAAATCATTAAAAGATTTCACATGGAAGATTGCAATCCAGCATAAACTCCTATACCCCTAGGCACAAAATTGAGCAAGCAAGATGAAGGCCCGACAACGGATTCTAAATTATAAAAAAGTTTAGTAGGTCATTTGTTGTATCTTACAACATCTAGGCTTCATATTATGAATGGAGCCGGATTTGTTTCCAGGTTCCTGGAATCTCCCAAAGATTCTCATTGGAAGATGGCGAAAAGGATTCTGATATATGTTGTAGGCACTCTTAATTTTGATTTATGGTACTCTCAGTCTGAAGATAATCATCTTTCTCGCTACGCTGACAATGATTTTACAGGTAGCCTAGATGACCAGAAAACTACCTCAGAGTATGCTTTTCACCTAGGAACAAATCTAATTTCTTGGGCATCAAAGAAGTATCTCATTTTCTCAATATCTTCTGCAGAGGAAGAGTATGTTGTTGCTACCTCAGATTCGTGTCAAGCTATGTGGCTACAAAGACTATTGAATGACATGTCACAAACATAAAATGATCCAACTCCTATCTTCTGTGACAATACTTCCACAATTGCCCTATCCAAAACCATGTTCTTTGTAAGAAAAGAAAGCACATTGACACTCGCTTTCACTTCATATGTGAGCTATTCAATAATGGTGAGATCACACTTTAATTTTGTGGCTCACGAGATTAGCTCGCAGGCATTTTTACAAAACCATTAGGAAAAACCATTTTCGGTTTTCAGAGACAACGCTTGGTAATTATTAGTGTTGATGTTTGTAACTGTTGAGTTTAAGAGGGAGTGTTAGTTATAACTGTAACCTCAATAGTATGTGATTGTACATTGCCAGATGTTTTGGCGAGCTTTGTTAGGATCACTTCCTTTGTTTCTTGATTCAATTTCTTCTTTTTCCTATATAGCTCTAGACTATCAACTAATACAGATGCGCTCTGTGTATTCTCATTTCTTGTTTTGTATGCTTTGTTTCTTGTTTTGTGTACTCTGTTTCTTGTTTTCTTGCATAGTTTCTTGTTTTGTCATTAAATGCTTTGATTTTCCAATTCGGAGCCTCCCAAAACCTCTCCTTGAAATCTTTGAAATGCTTATGTTATTTTCGAAATCATCAAATATAAATCATTTTGATTCTCTCCTCATTGCTCCAGATGAGGAGTCAGGAATGCACGTAGTTTAAACATTTGATATTTTGTAGTTTTTATGGGTATATTTTCCAATAATATTTTACAGAAATTCGATCAAAAATTGTTAGAAATCCAGGTTTGAGTGATTAAATCTGTATAATTCGAATGCCCAAAGTTTTTCAAGGTACTGAATTCATTTATGCATTCAAAAATAAAATTTAAGTAACAGAAAATGGTGATTTTATCAAAACATATTTCATCCTATTCCAATGAAAAAATTCAAAAAATCAAATATATATACAAAGACTTAAGAATGTTTACACAACACCTTAGGAATGTGAACAACCATTAAAGAGTATCATACCTTTCCTCTCGTATCAAACAGTGAGAGGCGAAAATAAATTATAATGGCAGCAGTTGCCCGCATATAAATGTTACTACCTTCGTACATCCCCAGACATCAATCTATGTAAAGCACATAATATTGTCATTTATAACCGCACCAAACGCACCAATATTTTCCTAATTCACTTTTTTCGAACACATATGTCTGCTAGTGATCTTACTGTGCTTCTTCCCGAGATTTTATTCATTCTAGAGATTATATCGACATCGACTATTTGGTATTTGTTCCCGAGAGCATTTGGTATTCGTTCCCGAGAGCGTTGTTATGACTACGTTGTTATTATCGCTTATTCAAAGGAATGTTGATTTCGTTCCCTTCAATTGGATACAAACGAAAATTGCATCGCATTATTTGTCTTTTAAAATAGGTCCATATTACGTACACCTTACCTACACATTATTTGTCGTGATTTTAGTGGTTTTGCACATGCCACTCTTTATATACTAACCTTTTATATACTAACTTTTATTTTCTATTCATCATGTAAAACTTTAAGTATATGATTATCTTCCTTACATTATATAGTTATAGCCATCATGATGATAGTAGATCATTCTCTTCATCTCAGTTTCATTCAATCTTAATCTCCATCCTTAAAATAAGTTCATTAAATTTAATTGCATTATTTTCTTTTATTTTTATGGTCATTTCACTAATTTATTTGATGTCATCACATACTCTCTTCTATTTTAAATTGGAATCCATCATGTTGCAATTATAAATTCTCAACCAATTACCTTAAATTGATCAATTTGGTCCATGCAACCTTCTGATGCACTACTTATCTTATACATAATAATGCCTTGTTTGTCACAATATTTATGTTTTATCCATTGTCCTTGACTATCTAGATTGATCTCTTCTTCTCAATTTTTCTACCTACAAATAAATACAAGTTGCGACCTAAAATTTTATTACAGTCTTCAAACTTAATTTTCCCTACAATTATCATCAATAAATCCTTGCTCCAATACCAATAAATGCATAGGCTAAACACAAAGTTTCCAAAAATACAGTAACCTCTCAAGTTTGTAACCCTCAATTATCTCAACTCATATTACTTTGAATACTACAAGAACATAAGTTAAAAGATTCAAGAATCCAATTACACAGAAATGAACTCATTTAAAAAATAGATACCATTCTCAAAACTTACAGTGACACATATATACATCACACAAAAAATTAACACCAAAACTCCATCATAAAATAATTGTTTTTACACAATATTGACCACCAACTTACAACATTATAGAAAGGAGGGTTCGATCATTACAATATATTCAAATTTTAAATATATCATAAAAAAATGAATCCATTACCAAATAGGGCATCTATAAGAGTGCACCAAACCCTAGAAAATACTTTGTAACTCCTCTAGTTCTTAGTTACATTTTCTTAATTTTTTTCCCTCATAAAAAACTCCAACTCAAAAATTTCCAATCATTTAATTTCCTAACAAAAAGTAATAAACACATTAAATTATTCTGTCAACAAGGTGCTCATTTAAACGCCAAGAAGCTAATTCATCGAGCCATAGATTGTATTATTTTTTCACAACATATTTTCATTGATAGTTTTGTATTAATTTTGCATCCATTATTATCGATTTAAAAGCTTGAAGTGGATTGCATTCCTACTACACACACACATTTTTCCAAGG
>JASDQU010226968.1:0-17359 GCA_032191745.1 Picea mariana | reverse complement strand
AGCTGCCACCATTCTAGCGAGTCTTTCACTCTGTATTTTTACAGTCTCTGTACATTTCTTTCATTAATAGAAATCGTGTATTACTGTATCTCTGTGTTTATGGTTGCATCTCTGATATATTTCTGTTATATTACTAGATATACGCGATATCTCTGTGCTTTTCATTATTATATCTTCGCTCTCATTTCGTGCCAAAAATAATCCGGATCATTGATGAAGCATACCTACTTGACATGGCATAAATGTGATGAATTGGTGCCACGAAATCAAAGGTACCCATAAGGGAGGAATACATTATGACACAAATATCCTCAGTTTCCAATTGAGAATTGTCGATCACAGGGATCGAAGGTCCAACCGATGCATTGGGACTAGCATGCGCAAAGGATAACTGATCAATCGTCACGATTTTCCCTTCGTGAGGAAAACATTAAGTACGAAAAACGGACAATATGATTACAATCATAGCATAAGTCCAATTACACCCTAGTAATAAGTTATATTCAAGGGGTGCATCAACCACCTTGACATCCACCTCCACGTTATTTCCACCTAACTGGACCAGAAAGGTAGGAATAATATCGTGGGGACAGAAAGAACGACCATCAAATGCGGTCAACATAGTCAGAGATTGAGAGAGGGTTGGAGAACCTATGGATTTCCAATAGGTTAGGGACATCATGAATGTTGCAACGCCTTCATCAATAATATTACGTTTGATGGTATACTTTGAGTAATCCACATGGATTTGAAAGACCATGTGGTAAGGCAAGCAGGGATTCACATCCGTGATGTCAAACTTGATAACCTTAGAGCCACACAGGTCTAGAGCTCCTAACGCAGATACCAAGGCATTCCTATGTAAAGGACATGTATGGAGTACCTCCAAAGCCGACATCGCACAATGGGTTTGACCTAGATCTTTGATAATAGAATAGTTATGGGAAGTGTTGAGCACTCAACACACACTTAAATCTTTTATGAAATTTTGTCTCTTTTGGGTACCACTTGTTTATTTTGTTCTGCTTTCTGAATTGAGTCTATTGTGGAGGGATCACTAATTTCATTTGTATGTATCTTCATTGATCAAAATTGGATTTGTTTGAACCTATCAAAGTGAAATCTCTGTGTCTAAAAAGAACTTGGAATTTTAACTAAGAATCTACAGCTAAAATTGTGACCCGCGCACTTATGTTCGGCGTCGGCAAAATCCGAGAAAGCAAAATGACCACATAGTAACAATAATCACCGATCGTCGATGTATCATCGACATCAGTAAAAAACAGATTATATTTGCACTAGTTGTTCGCAAAGAAGATTCAGGAGGTTATCGATTTCCCATCGACGTCGACGAAATACGAGAGGGATAAAATTTGACATGGGCCATGATGAACCCCCAATAGCCGATCATTGATGCGTTTTTTTTGGGGTCGGTGAATTATCAAAGATTTAAATCATGGAAAAAAATTTAATTGACATATTGTCGATCACCAATCCTCGATGCATTTTCGGCATTGACAATTTTCAAAGGGGGTAATCCGAGAACACTTGTTTAAACTTATCGCCAATCGTCGATCCCCGATGCATTTTCGACATCGGTAAGGTAGGACCTGTTGATTAAAATGCTTAGCTAATGAAAGTCACCGATTCTGAATAACACGATTAAATGAATATGCCAATTTTAAGTGCCACGTATCTTTGCTGCATAGGAATTTTGTACGGCCTAGTTTCATCCCGAGTCACCTTAGGTTTCCCTGTGGCCTAGTCACACTTCCAAGTCAGCATTTCCACATCAACGTTGTATGAAAAGATGGATCAACGTCGAAGTTTTTTCCAAGATATATCAACAAACATTGTCTAAAGAAAATCCCCGACTCCTGATCCACCCGTTAAATTAGCGGAATGATGGGATGTTTTCAGCACGAGATACAATTAGATTATGCCATTTAATAAGATAGTTAATGTTTCTCTCCACATACGTTGCTACCCTGTGCGCTGATTGAACAACGATAATTTGAAATCTCTGATGAACCACGTTATAGCTCGTGCCTGCGCCGCCAACCTACGACTACATTTAATCTTGAACATAATGAAGATATGGCGACAGATTTTATAGAACCACAGTCATACCCCAAATTGAAGAACTGATGCGATAAGGTAAGTATTATCTCTGTTTAAGTCAATAAGACATCTTCGAACACCTCCATTCTACACAAAAGTTTCCAATTTCCAGAGAATCCGAAGAAGCGAAGAGAGCGTCTCAAGAGTTGTGTTTGATTCTCAAACTTTCAAAAAAACTAGGTTAAGCTAGCACGAAGAAGAGGTATGTGTTAATTTTTATCAGTTCGACGGTCGTAATTTTTTGTATCAACATCCTATCTGCAACACAATGTCTAATATTGTTCTATCTATAGGGAAAATGTCTCCAAGGAATCCAACGACCAGACACTCGCTGAGGGCACCAAAATTAAAGGAAGAAAATATTGGTGAAGGATCTTCTCCCGACACAGTGAGGTAGTTGGAGTTTTATCCCATAGCAGAGCCGGTCATCAAGACATTGACTAAGAAAGCATTCACTTAGCCCCCTGCTTTTGACGATATAGAAGCAACCACTAGATAAAAAATAATGCTCCCACAGTGGGGAGATTTATTCAACAGAATCAACCGAGAAGATTACCTGGAGTTTATCCCACACAATGACCCGAATGTAAGGGTGCTCGATGACTAGGTTTTCCCGAATATCCGACGGTCGTGGTTGCATATAGTATCCTGCCGAACTCCAATCTTTCCCTACATTGAGACTTTGAGTTGGATACTCGACCACACATACGTGCAAAAGTGCCTAATCAATGATGAGAATGGTGAATGTGTCAGATTGTTTCTCTCGATAGAGGTCAAAAAATGTTACGAGATCAAGGACCCGAAGGAGCGGTTGAAGATAGACTTCGTGGTGAATTTCTACGAATTCCATGACACTAGTCGATTAATGGCCTCCTGGTGGAAGGAAGACAATAAATTTACAAACCGGAGCAATGACTGGTATAGGACAATAAATATGAGGGATCCATATATCTACTTAATGGCTCTAATTTGCCGACTATACGAAGAAAAAGACTGCGCAAATTTCTCGAAGGCATGGATGCCCCTGGAATACACTGTGGCTATTTATGGGAGTAGCTTCAATCGGGGAGTGATTATCTCCAAGAAATTGAGCACCAGTATACTGTAGACCCAATCACCAAAGGAGGGAGAAGTGCCCTCTTTTCACATGGCCTCATATTTGCTAGATGTAATCTGCATAAGGAATGTCTTCGCCGGTATGAATCTGAGCTGGCATGTCGCAGAACTTCATGTACATGTCTACTTCGGCATCCTATGGGAAAACATTTACAATAAGTCTTATGCTATTATTTGCGATGAATTCATCGCTCAGATTTATTTCATTATATTCAAAAAGGAATTCCCAAAGCTATCTGTAGCGACCAAGAAAATGATTTCGAAAGTAGTCCATTGGTACCTAGATGAAACCACAACCTACATCCGGGTGGTCAGGGCCACCGGAGCACCACATTTTCTCCCTACCCACGTCCCAGACCGGCTCGTAGTAGGAGAAATTAGTTACCAGACTATCCTACAGGGCTAAAACGCCACTTTGGTGAAAGACAAGAAACTTACATTCATACCCTATGATTTCCATATAGGGTTTTGTATAGTGAGGGACACTGCTAAATCTAAATAAGAGAGTTTGAGTCAACTGGAATACATGTTCCCGACAGGCCGGTTTCGCAAGCATGACCCTAAAGGCCTAGTTCTCCAACACGCTTCACAAGTCTCTTTCTGCTGGCCATATGCGCATGATAAGTTTGAAGATGATATTTTTATAGAATGTGCTCAGGACTGGGAGGAGGTATTACAGAGAAAAGATAACCCAAACATCGTTGGAATAATAATTCATTTATCATATTCTAGATGTAATTTATTTTAGTATTATTGTTATTTGTTATATCTAGAAATTATAATTAAGGTTAGGAAATATATTTGAGAGATTCATGGAGATATTATTGAAGAGATTGTTGAGATATTGTATGAGAATATGATTTTCCATAACATCTCTCATTGCATAAAATCATGCTTTGGTAATGAGAACGTTTGAGCTGAGTGTTCATTGTTATTGTATTATTTGCTCCATTATTTGCTGGTGTATTTCTTCATTTGGTGTAGAAAATTTAATGAATGAGAAATTGGTTATATGAAGTGAGTTTTCTAAGAGACACAAACTCATATCCACAATAAAAAGAGTGTACATATCGAACCGGCATGGAGAGAGAATTTTTGGCGTGAACAAGTAGTGTGTCAGCCAAGAGACTGGTGTAATTATCCACGCAGTTCTAGGAAGGTAATTCTCTATGCGCACGTTGTTTGTTTTTCAATGTGACCAGTAAATAATTAGATGATCTTCAGCTGCGCACTCCTATTGGTATTTGCGCATTTTTTTTTTTTTTTGGGTATTTTCGTTTCTTTTCTGGTGTTAATATTTGGGCAGAGAAACTATGAAAGAATCGAGCCCATTTTTCATCTGTGATACGGGAGCCTGCGAGGTAATATCTATAATTCAGATTGAATATGTGGCTTGCGATGTGATCCTGCGAGCTGAGGTCATGGTAGAGTTTTATGCAGACAATTTCATAATTCGGATTGATCGATTATGAGGTTGCACAGATTGAGCTTGTAGTAGAGTGGAGATGATGTGCATAGAGTGACATGGTGCGTGGATAGATCTGATGCATCACATGACCTGTGTGTGGAACAACCTGATGAGTGCATTGAGTATTTCATTTGGTATAGTCGAGATAATTGGATTACATTACATTCACACATGATTATTAAAGAGGGTGGTGGAACCTTCTTTCCATGAAAGAGTATTTGTTATTGGAATGAATTTCAAAAGGTGATTAACATGTCATATGTTTAGGATGTATAATATTTTATCTATAATAAGTGTTGATTGTAATCCTTTGGAATAATTGAGCTTTTATCTCTTCATTGTAATAAAAAATTAATAAAAGAATTATTTTTTGGTGGTGGTTGAGTCCCAATTTTTTGGGGACATTGATTCTCATCCCGGGTGAAGTGGGACACTTTGTGTTGTTTTTGCGTATTCTCTCTTATTCTCTCTCTCATTCTTATTTATTCTTCATTTGGTATCATGGCGACAAGCAATATTGTGTTTCCTAAACTTGTTGGCACAAATGATTTCTATTGGAGAAAATAGATGCAACCTATATTCATCACTAAAGATTTATGGGAGCTTGTAATTGATGGATATGCTATGCTTTCTGTTGATAAATTCAAAACATTAAGTGATGATGAAAAGAAAGCGTTAAAGAAAATTATTAAGAAAGATAATGAAACACTTTCACTTATAGGGAGCGCAGTTGAAGAATCTACATTTACAAGAATTAATGTTGCAGAATCATCTAAGCAAGCTTGGGATATTTTAAGGAATACATATGAAGGTGTGGATGTAGCTAAATTGAAAACACTAAGAGAGGAGATAAATGGCTCAGAGTCAACACAACTAGAGGAAACCACCGGTATGGAAAATACCATAGTTCCATCACCACAGGCCAAATTGTTGGTGAACATTCCAACCCAGTATGAGGTTCCAAGAATGTCAGGTGAAACGGGTGTGCCTAATCCCCTGTTTGATCTGATAACCATTTATGATGATGAGGAGAGTTCAAAGGTCTCACTTATAACTCTGATACCAATTATAGAGGAGAAGAACTAGGGGGGACATCTACTCCAATTCTTGATGCATCCATTCCAAACCCTCTATAGGGTGACCATGAGTTCGAAAGTGTCTTAGAAACTGAGTTTCTCAACCTATAGAGGACCCCGAAATATAGCTCCAGGGATGAGCTAGGTTCAGGTGGACAAAAAGAGGAATTGCAATAGCCGAAGATCGGCACCTCGACAATCGATCACCAAGTAAGTATTGATACTATCACTAAATCTTCAATTTTTGCCAATACCTCACCAATCGATGAACACCATATGGATGTCGAGCCATCAGAACATATGTAAGAAGTACAAGAACCAGTCCTAGAACAAATACATACAACATGAAGCTCGGACAACACTCTGACCTGGGGGGAACAAAAAATCCTTGAGCCCATTGATGAGGTCACTGATATATAGGCGATCGATTATGACAGGAAGAGGAAAGATATCATGAGGAGAACCACCAAGAAAAGAAGACTCACGTTGGATAGCTCGATTCTCATCACCACAGAGGAGAAGCTTCTCAACACAGAACACACAAAGACATATGATCTCATTGGTGCAGGGATGGCTATCATTGATGTCACGTTGGATCGAGCAAAGCGAGATGAAAAGGAACTAGCCACTGCACTGAAGGATATGTACCATATGCACCATTTAACAAAATATTACCAAGACTCAACACAAGCCACAATGTTTCTGAAGGGTGAGTTCCAAGATGCATATGCAAAGTTCACAAGCGAAAGACATATTTTCACTGCATGTGTAGCCGATTATCAAGAAGATACCCTTATGGCACTAGCAACCTGTAAGGACATGGATAGGTGGTATGAAAAGGAATACCAAGATGTAGAACGAATTGACTACATCAGCGCAGTGCAGAAGGGCCGAGATGTAGAGGAGCATGGTATTCGAGTGCTAATGGATAGAAACATCATCTAGATCAGGAAAGCAACTGAATAATAGGTAAGTATGGCCCAAGAAACTCAACGATAAATACAAAATAGATGGGTCAAGTGTGAAAGAAGATGGAAAAAGATCAATCGAGAGATGAGAGACATTGACCTCCTAGAGTTCGGCTCACCCGAAGACTTTTTTGACTTGCATGACATAGTAAAAAAACATGCAGAACAAGACTCAACATGGGGAGTGGAGATCGCACAGGTGGCAAGCATGACACCAGGTCAAATATAGAATTTTATGGAACATCTGGTCAAGGCTCATGCAGTTCTACAGCAGTTAAGTGCCAAAGTCGCCAAATATAGAGAATGTGTAGTGGAAGTGAAGGAAACGCTTGCAACTCCGATGGATCGACATAGATTCTCATATGCTAACACATGTGAGGATCTCTTCGTCAAGTGGTAAGAATATGAGAAGATTCATCCACTCTAGTAGAACCTCAAGATGATTTCAAGAGGAAAAAGAGATCAAGCGCCACATGGAAATATTTTGTTTTACTTAATACAAACTTGTAGCAACTATTTTTAGTTAGTGATTCTTTATAAATAGGGGGATTGACCTTTTAGAAAGGGTCGATGATTTTGGGAAAATACCCTCTTTTTTTGAGAATTGTAAAGAACTATTTTTGAGCAACCTTAATTGAGAAGTTTTGTTTAGAACTAGAGATAAAACTTTGTTTTTCATCAAGGCGTTATGTGATTGGATTGATAAGGAACTACTTCCAACTTTTATTTCGGTAATTGATGTTGTAACAAGTAAGATTTTCTTAATCTATTGATAAGCTATATGTTTCAATATTTTAACAGTTCTTTTGTTCTTAATGATGAAAATTAAATCGTTGTGTTAATGTGTGATTGATGGTAGAGATAAGGAAACTATTTTTCTTGCACTCATCTTATTGCATGCATATTTTATTTCAATAATTGTATCTCAGTCACTGTTCAAATACCAACAAGTTAATGTATTATTACTAGACTTGTAATAGTGTGAATATCGTCGTCTGCATGCTTGAGCACGAGGGTTATCCTAGGCTCAGACTTCTTCAGTAGTTAAGAATCACTTCTATCAGTTGGTTTATACCAGCACACCTCATTTTACCAAACTTGTCTAATAAAAGAAAAGACAAAAAGAGAACGTTTAATTTGAAGAAGGAACTTTCATAGAAAGATATCATGTCAATCACTAAGTAAAGCCCATCGATAAATTAGCTAGATCGAAAGATATGGAGAACCATTCCACCATCAAATGCTACAGAGTATAATTGGGATTCTAAGGCGAGTTTGGTTCCTACTATTGAGTTAAAGGGATCTCATACCCCTCAACAGGAGGCTCTAGCATTAGGGTTGTGGGTAGAGAGTTTGAGTACTCCTTTCGAAATACGAGGTTGAGGCTCTAGTTTTTCGATCTGGAAAGGCGTTTTTGAAGGAGGGGGAGACTCTAGACCCAGAACAACCTATGAAGAACTGTAATCACGAGACTGAGTGGCTACATTAATATGAGACTTGACCATATTTATGCATAGATTGTCACTGTCATGTGCCAGAGGGTTTTTATTCCCACTCACCGCATTTCCGACATTAGAGGAGCTTGAGGCCATGTGTTGATTATGCGAAAAAGGATTAGTCAGCACAATGGGCGTTAGATATAAGATCTTCGTAGCTTCCTCAAGTTTGGGGCACAATTGGGTAAGGTGATCATCAATACATAGCTTACAAGGGAATCTCACCTTCCGCTTCTCTTTCTTGTGCTCACCAACATTATTGTTCGATCTATCATTGTTAACGTTGTCCTTAGGTTTATTATTATTTCTCCCACCCTTACAAGTTTTACCATATCCTTTCTTTTTATTCCCTCATGGTTTCTGGTTACCATTTGGGTTAGTTGACGACTGTACATAATGCACATCCGCTGACTGAGTGGGAGTGGAGAACATAGACAAAACTTGTCCTTCTACAGACTAACTTAGAGACAACTCTTTCAATTGGCTTGTCACCAAGTCTATATATTTAACATTTTTGGAGCCTATAATGTCATCGACATGAGGCCAGATATTTTCTCTAGGGTCATAGTTTGACCTCAGTGCGTGAGGAAGAATTTCGTATAACATCCTAGACTCAACATATATGAGATCTAACTACTGGGATTTAAAAATCGCTTCCCCTTCAGATGTTACCCCAGATGTAGAGACATCCTTTGAAATATAAGGTAGTAAATACTTAAGAAACCATTCCAAAAGGAACTCTCGAGGAATGTAGGCTTTGATCAACCTCTTATGTCTATGCCACTCTTAGATGTGAACTGAGATATGGGTGGATTTGTATTTGCGGAGGGCTGACAAAATTTCTATGCTGACATTGTAATAAACCGATAATTGGAAGTGGTTGAGGAAGACTAAAACCATCTGATTAAAATTCCTGTAAGTTTCCCATGGTAGCACTATGTACCATTTCCCTGCAACCCCCATGAAGGTGCGTTGAAACAATATTAAACTAATAGAATCGTCGTTAAGGGAATTGGAAGAGAACCAAATATGAAAATTAGTAACGTGATCACTAGGATCCTCACCAGTATTTCCCTCGAATTTCACAATATCCGAAGGAAGCTTGGTGGGGACGGGGGGCCATGTCGGGTCATGACGCACTGGGTCATTCATTAATATTGACAAGTTTGGAAAATTAAGCGTGGCCATAAAAGGGAGCCGGGGTTGCGGAATCTGAGCCCATGCTCCTAGGAAAGGTTGTTGTTGGGGAATCACAGCCCATCCAGGGTTCTGGTATGTACCATGGCCTTTTCCGAAATTGTAAAACCGCCCTCCAAACTGATTCATAAGGGGTTGGTTGGGCACCATTCTAGTAGGAATGTTATAATGAGGGTTATAAATATTTCCCCTAGCCGGAGTAGCTCCTAGTTGAGGGTTTCCCAAAGTATGAAACTGACCTCCCCGGGGTGGAAATCTAGAGGATAGAGGTATATTCGTCATGCCAAACATGTTGGTCGGAATCGATGTGGAGGAGGTAGGTGTAAAGGACGGAACATAAGCAACAACTTGTCCACCTAGTTGATTACTCCATCTAGGAGCATTAAGACTAATATTAGACCTAGGGTGAAAATGAGGTTGGCTTCCAACCATATGAGTCATTTGGGGAATATGAGCCCCACCAAATGAGAGTGGAATATGCAAAGGAGCCATGCCCCCAAGTCCAATAATAGGATTAGTCACTGGAATGGATGATGAAAATTGCGATGTGAGATTCAAAATACTACAAGAAAAAGCTAGAGTTCATAGGGATGGACTGAGTATTTTACCTAGGTGTACCAAAAATAGACCCAAAGGGGTTTGTCACTATCGGTTGAGTAGGAACCATAGGTTGGATAGGAGTGATGATTGGAACCTCTAACACTACAACCATAGTGTTCGAAGGTGTAGAAGGAGTTCCATTAACTATGGTAGGTATGGGAGTCAAAGGACTCCCAGTATCTTTCTGACTCGACTCAATACTCATACTTGTATGACCACAAGTCTGGTAGGTGGAGGTGTGTGTACCACGGTTGATAACTTTACGCCTTTTAGAAGGAAAAGACTCAAGGTGTAGTGGTAACTTCAACAAACGACGAGATCTGCAAGGAAGTGGGTCTAGCTCCACGATGATTCAAGACTCAAGATATAAAAAAAATCCTAAGGCCAACTAACAATCAAAGAGCACACCAAAATAAAAAAAAAGGGCCAATATGCACTCAAACAAGATATAGTGGCTGAAAAGGGGCCTCCCTCACTAAAGTAGGTATGCCTCACCCAAGAGGGGCCTGAGACTCCCTTCAAAAGATCGAAGGTATCAGAATCAGTTATAAGGGATCTTGTGGGCTTATCAATGCAGTCGGTCAGGTCCCCCTAGAGAGGTAATCCTCCATAAAGGTTGTGTGTTGTCTGACCCTTATCTGACTCAGGGTACCTGCATGATAACCCTTGCAAATAACATATGTGGCTACCTATGTCAAGCAACTAAAGACACCACGATATAACCAATGTGCAGGTGAACAATCGTAAGTCAGGTCCACCATATAGTCAAGGTAACAAAGCCCTAAATCTTGAAAGCATCGCCTCTCACAGAGGTAAAGGCACACTACTACATATCGAAAAATTTGCAACGAAGGTAACCTTTCGTAGCACAATTGAAGATAAAGAATTGAATTTTTAAATGTTTTTATAAATCCAGCCCGCGTTCGTCATGCTTTCGATGGAAACTTTGGCTATCATCGCAAGAGTGAAGAAACCAGATCTACATCGCAAGAACGACGACCGTGGAGATAATGGAATCTCGTCTCTCTTGTGATGATCTTTGGATATCGTCGCAAGAGAGATGATTCAATGATGACCGTTACACTATTTGACAAAGTCAACATTGACCATTACACTGTTTGACAATGTAAACATTGACTTGGTCAACTATCTTCGCTCTTGCGAAAAAAATATATCTATAAATATTTTTCAAATTAGAGATGTTGCGACAATCTAATTGCTATAACAACAACGGTTCATAACTTCAGAAAGGGTATTTTTGTGCGGAAGAATGTCACAGAGTATTAGAGGTGGGAAAAAAAATAAAGCGAGTGAAAAGGGTGATGGTAGATGTTATTTCCCTTGCAAGAAATGTTTCCTTACACGTCCCGTAATAATTTTAATAGCAACAGATACAAAACATTATAAGAAATATGGGCACATTGATGGGGGATCAAATGAATATCGTCCTGTGGTAATTAACTATATATTCATTATTTGTTTTTATATTGTCGATTTTATATAAAATAATATATATGTATATATATTGTTTGAATATTTGTTATAGTACACACTAATTTTGCATGATTGTTTGTAATTATAAAGTTAGACTTTCCCTCTAACTTTCTGCAGAATATTGCACCAAGTAGTACTAGTAGAAATAATGTTGTACAAGTTGAGGAACATGATCAAGCAAATGAGGATTACATGGAAGAAGATGATGGGACAAATCAAGTTAATGATCCCATGGAAGAAGATGATGGGAAAAATCAAATGATCCAAGATTTGTTTGCTCAATTGGATGAGGATGGGCACAGTGATGGTATTTATGATGAACCTCTATTAGAAAGGCAAATAAACGACTTTATGAAGGCTCAAGAGCAAATCTTCTCTCCGCTACATTTCTTCTAGTGAATTTAAAGGTTATGAATAATTTGTCGAACACTTGTATGACACAGATCCTAAGGTACGTAATATGTTTCATCTCATATACATAAATGTTGATTTTTTTCTATTTGTTTTTAGTGTTAATTAATGTGTAAAATAAGAATGTAATTTTTACGATTAATATTCTTTACATTAACTAGTTATTTGTTATGTTGTAGATTGTTAGGTGAATTTTTGTTACCATCGTCAAATATTTTACCTCGCACATGTCGAGATTTGCATGCCATTATGAAAGACATTGGAATGGGTTATCAAACTATAGATGCATGTCATAATGATCATATTATATATTATGGACAACATGATTCGAAAACAGAATGCTCGCAATGTCTTATCAGTAGATATCAAACCGATCAAGTAACAAAAAGGGTGCCTCGAAAGGTTCTTCATCATATTCCCATAATTTCACGTTTGCAGCGATTGTTCAGGTGTGAAAGCATAACACAATTTATGGATTACCATGCGTGTCACATTAGTGGAGATGGTGTTCTTCGAATTCCTGCTGATGGTTATGCATTTAAGGAAATTGAGTAAAAATGGGCAGATTTCAAAGATGAACCTCGCAATGTTAGGATTTCATTGGTAGTTGATGATGTTAATCCATTCATAGAGATTAGGTCTATTTACTCAGCGTGGCCTATTTTTGTTATCAACAATAGCATTCCTCCTTGGATGTCAATAAAGAGGGAGCACATAATGTTGACAATGATTGTTCCAGGTATTTGCTTCCATTAATTTTTTGAATGTAACATTTTCATTTGTTTCGTTTTTTTCATAATATCTTTTGTTTATTTATTTAATTATATATACATATCATGGTTATAGTAATTATGTGTAATTTCAAACAATTAGGTAAGTACCAAGTTAAAGATATGAATGTATATATCGAGCCTCTTATCAACGAGCTACTAAAGCTATGGGATGGAATCACTATGTATGACATCTGTAAACCAATCGAGGAGAATAAATTTAAATTCTGTGGAATAATTTTATGGACAATTCATGATGCCCCGGGACTAACACATTTTTGTGGTATGTAGCATTCTATTGCTCTTTAATACTATACAATTTTTTAAAGATATCATGTTGCATGTTTAATTTTTGAATAATCTCATCGTATAATTAACATTAATCCATCTGTTGTAGGTGTTCAGACAAAGGGTAAATTTTCATGTCCATTTTGTGGTCCTAAGATGAAGTATCATCATTCAAAAAGTTCAGGAAAGGTGTTGTTTGATGAGTATAGTCACCTCCTCCCTAAGAACCATAGGTAACATACTACTGAAAAACATATTTTCAATTGCAAATAAGAGACTGGTTTAAAACCACGAAGAATGACACCTCACCTATGGAGGTTGGAATATAATAGAAATCGTCAAGGTATGCAATTTATTTGTGTATCATATATGTAATGTTTTAAATGTTTATTTTAATCATCGAATTTATTTTACTGTATTTGAAAATTAATTTTGTGATTTCTTTTATGCTTCATGAAGGCCGCCATCATGAAGGTATTAATAATGGACTTCCACAAGGAATGAAATGTTATCCCACTCAATTCATGAGGTTTCCCTACTATGAGGAGTTAAAAATAACTCATTTGTTTGATACAATGCATATCGGGAAGAATGTGACATAAACGTTATGGAGAATCATAAATGGTAGGAGGGATAAAGAAAAAATTGTCAAAATTTGTACTAACATTCATGAAGCCAATCATGCAATGCGAAGTGTGATCCGATCAAATAGATATGGAATAGACCGAAATAACCTTCCATGGTTATTAACAGAGCAACAAAGCAATGATGTAAAATAGGTCATTCAAAGAATTAAATTTCACAAAGAAAGGTGAATTTGGTGGGGTAAAAATACATGATTGGCATACCTTCATTAAGGTAATAATTTTGGTATACATATTTATACATATTGTCCTTATACATATTTATACATATTGTCCTTATAAATAGCGATTCATTTTTTTTTGTTACAGTATGTTCTACCGCTATCTCTCCCAAACGACTTTGACAACAATGTCAAACACGTTATATACGATCTTGGCAAATACATGAGGTAAGTAGTTATGATTTATATGCAAAATGTTCTTTCAATTTTCTGTTGTACTTAATGACATGTGTTTTACTTGTAATGTAACATATTATATTATGTTATCCTGAAACATGTTATTTTCTTGTGTCATGATCTCATGTAGATGGTTGTCATTGAAATAAATCCATGAAGATGATAACTTTCTATCGATGTTTCCCCACAAAACTGAGCTAAGTTAATGGCATTGGCACTGGCACTGGCACTAGCATTAGCCCATGTTTGATTCTTTATTATTAGCAAGAAAAATTTAGCTATCCAGATCAATCACGGACGTATGTAACAAAGCTCCCTTATATCTACTCCTTTTTTGTGACAGGGATGCTCCTCCCATGCTACTGTTGAAGAACCAAATTCATGTCACTCTTTGATTTTTCGTTGATTCATTCACACACACATTTCTTTTTTTATTGTAGGGGCTGACTACCAGCACAATAACTGCTTATTATTTTTTAAGGGCACTTCCAAGAATGATTAGAGATGGGTGAGAGGGGATTTTAAAACCTAGAGTAGAGTGTGGTATATTATACTGATCTTGGTAGAGCACGTATGCCCTCCTTATTTTCCCTATTAGGCCCTATTCAGGATGTATAAAGTATTGGAAGAGAGAAATTCCTCGACTAATGTGTGAAATGAAAAACTATATACCTCCAACATTTTTCAATGCACAAGAACACTACCTCATACACCAAGTTGAGGAGATTGAAATTTGTGAACCTGTACACACAAGGTCAATGTGGATGGTGGAGAGGCACTTGAAATCATTGAAGGATTTGGTTAGACAAAGAGCATGTCCTTAGGGTTCTATGGTGGAGGGATATATGGTATATCAATCCATGGTGTATATTAGTCAGTATATTCCTAAATTAGCATCTCCAACTATGCATGTAGTGGATTGCATTTGGGATTTGAACTCCATAAAAAAAATTGAAGATCATGAGAACCTGTTGGGGAAAGGTAGAATGAAAAAAATGAGAGGTAATATATTAATAATTGTGGAGATTTATATTAATACATATAATTTTTAATTTTTTGTATATATATTGATCATACTCATTAATATATTAATATCTGTTATTTCATAAATTAATAATATTTACCATGGACATTATAACTAATATTTAATATTGGTGAATTGTGATTTTTTGATTCAGTTGCTCACGATTGGGATGCACTGCATTTATACATTGCAAACAATATTGATTGGATGAATGTATGGATTCAAATATGTAAATAACATCATGGTGGTAGGTTATCATGGCAAAGACTGTCTGAATTGGTAGAGAAGCTCATTGTAACGGAGATGCCAATGTTACGCAAAAGGAAATTGATTTAGCATATGGTTTGAAAGATGGACAGGCAAGCAAATTCACCCATTTTATTCAGTTATTTTATATTATATTAATGTGACTACATGTGTACTTATATGTTTTTAAGATACTTTCCAAGTTATATAAATATGTTAATTTATTAATTGACAATGTATCTTTTACATATATGGCATATTGCAGTTGAAACACCACAAGGCTATGTGGTGCAATAGTCGTAAATTTCGCATCAAATAATTGGATGAAACCAGGAAAACTTCTGATAGTGGGATAACTACAATATTCTAGGTCACTAATGTTTCCTCTAGGAGTGACATAAATCCACGAGAATATGAAAATAGATACTATGGGTGTTTGAATGATATACTTGAGTGTGACTTTAATTCCTTCAAATTAGTTATGTTCGACATCAAATGGTATAGGTTACAAATGCATGAGTGCAATGAGGAAACAACTGTTATTCGGCATGCCAACGGATTTCCGATGATTAAAACAAAAATGTTTGAAAGAGGACATGATCGCTATGTTTTTCCAAGCCAATGTGAACTAGTCTTTTACTCAAATATTTACTCAAATGTTCCAGGTGAGAGGGATTGGTCATTTTTTGTTAGATATGATCCAAGAGGAAGGCCAGTTAAGTATACTCATGTATAGGAAGAAGATGATTTGCCAAATCAAACAAAGCTGAAAGATCATGCAGAGTCGACAGATGAAGAAGACGAAGAAGATCATGATCCAGGCAGAGGAGACAATGCAATTCTTGATGACGATGTAGATGAAAATATGCTCGAAAATGGCATTGATGACGATGATGATATCGTTAATCCTTTCAACACCATTTCTAAACCGGATGATGATATTGATTTTGAGTTCAATGAAGAAGAAGATACAAAATAAGGATAATTATACAAATGTTGAGTTGGATCAGGTATGTGACTATATATTTTAATTTGTATGAATTATTATCTTAAAATAATTTACATATGTCATGGGTTAATTACATGTTTTTAAGTTTTATGTGATGTTTTTATATCCTATGTTACATGTTGTTTAATTATTATGTTAAACCTGAAAGTGGTCACCAATATACTAAAGTACGTGGTAAACTAACAATATCATTTACGAACACACAATTTCATTTACCTTCAGTAATTTTTTGTTTTTGTAGTTTCTATGCATGAATCTTACTAGGTTGCTTTCGATTATTTTCTATTTTATAGATTGGGTATTGGGGAATTGAGAGTGACGTGAGGGGGAGGAGAGGGGCCATATGAGATTCCACCTTCATGTGGTTGGCCTTGTTTAGTAGAGGATAAATTATTCTTGAAACCAAGAGAAGATCATTCATTTTTATACCATCATGATCGTAGATGTCATCATTGTTGTCATAGTATTGCATCAATGAAGTTTCGATGAATGTGTTTGTCATTTCTATAGAATCTTTGTTGAAATTTTTTGAAAACATGGGACTTTGGCGCATGAGTTGTGTGGAAATAAGAACTTGCATTTCCAAATTACTCAAATATGACTCACACACCCACTCTATATATCTGATCTTGACCTCATTTTGTTTGAACCATATCGTTGTGATATTGAAAAATCCCTCTTTTTCATTAATTGTTTAATCAACACCATAAAAATATGCCCTTGCAATACTAGATGGGGGAATGTGTGTACTGTCGAACGAATTTTAAAAGGAACAAATAAAAGACATTGTACTAGGACTAGACATGGGCAACAATGACTGTGAATGGGGCCAACGTTGAAATGTTTTCAAACTGTTTATGTATGCACTGAAATTTGACATGGATAGAATATTCACATACCTTAATGATATGGGAGGGTTTCTGGACTCAAATTTGACTCACACACCCACTTGTTTCCATCATCAATTCATCATGTAAACCATAAGCCCTAGTTTTCTTTCAAAGTGCACAAATTGATTGACAAAAGTTTTAAG
>JASDQU010226967.1:6161-17195 GCA_032191745.1 Picea mariana | reverse complement strand
ATGAAAAGAAGGATCATGATCTTGATGAAAAAAAAAAAAAAAAAAAATTATCATCTTGAAGACTCAACTAGAAGAGGAAAAAATGATTGAAGAAGTGGTAAGAAGCTCGCTAAAATAAAAAGGAAGAAAATTGCGAGAAGCTAGAGGCTGAAATCATTTTCTTAAGAAAGGAACTAGAGAAAACAACCAATCTATTGAGTTGAAGCTTGAAGTTTGGAAAGAGTACTGAAATTTTAGATAATATTCTCAGTTACCAAAGGTCACCATTCATGAAGACAAGTCTTGGCTATGATTAAAAACAACAAACCCTCGAGGGAGATGCAAGCACCAAAGTCACAAAGCCATCAGAAAAGGAAAATGAAGAAAAGCCTAAAATATATGTTTACATTCTCAAAGGCTCCATCCACAATGAAAGCAACATCAGGAAACAAAATGATGACCAACAAAAACCTGATTCTTCTCACAAGAACAACAAGAATGAGTTTAGAAGAGTTGTTCCACTTAAAAGGCCTTTCAGAACTCTATACCAAAATCTCTTTCTTGGCTATTATTTTTCTTGCAAAATTTTGATCATAAAGAAGTAGATTGTAGAGCTTATTCAAGAAGTGATCATGTGAGAGATAGAAATAGAGGTTCTTATAAGACCTCAAAGAATTATTATGTGAGCAACAAACCCATAATTTATCATGGGTTTGTTGATAGAAACTACAATTCATTTGCTCCCCTACTTGATTACAACACTGAATGTTATAAGTACAATAATTATGGACACATAACACGTGATTGTAGAAGCAACATAACAAAGTGTCCTACACAAAAGATGGAAGAAGATGTTCTTACCAAGCATAGGGAAGGATACACAAAGGTGTGAAAAAAGAAGCAAGAAGAACCAACGAAGGAAGAATGTGGACTTCCAATGTATGCTCAAGACAAAGGAAGTCAATGGTACATTGATAGTGGATGTTCAAAACACATGACAAGGGATCAAAACAAAATTTTCACCCTAAAGGAGGAAAAAGGAGACAATGTTACCTTTAAGGATAATGCTTCTGCAAGGATAGTTGTAAAAGGTACCATTACTCTTGATAATGGGAAGACTAAAACACATAATGTCTTGTATGTTGAAGGGTTAAAACACAATCTTCTAAGTGTGAGTCAAATGAGTGTGATCAAGGTTACAACCTCACATTTCATTCTAAAGGATGTGAGATAAAGAAACCAGGTTCCAGAAGATTAGTGACAAATGCAACTAGAACCACAAGAAATGTATACATTCTCGATGAATTCAAATGAGAAAAATGTTGTATGGGACAAATAGATGAAAGTTGGTTATGGCATAGAAGGATGGGTCATATAAACTTTGAAAATATAGTAAAACTCAACAAGACACAAGCAGTAAGAGATATGCCAAGGATCTCAAAACCACCGACACTATTTGCAAACCATGTCAGCACGGGAAGCAGATGAGAGTTAGTTTAAAAAAAAAAGAGTACTCAACGTCAAAGCCATTGTAACTTGTACACATAGACCTCTATGGGCCACAAGAACACGCAATTTAAAAAGTGAGAGTTATTTTATGGTGCTCATTGATGATTAAACAAGAATGACATGGGTTACATTTCTTAAAGAAAAATATGAAGCATTTGAGAAGTTTAAAGATTTTAAAGCCCTAGTTGAAAATGAGACTGATTCGAATATTAAGTTTTAAGATCAGAAAGAGGAGGTGAGTTTACCTCCTATGAATTTGATGTATTCTATGAAAATCATGGAATCAAAAGACATTTTTTGGAAGCAAGGACTCCACAACAAAATGAAGTTGTAGAAAAGGAAGAACAAAACTGTACAAGAAATGGCTAGTGTCAGGCCAGGTATAACAGGAAATGTAACTCCACCATTGTGATTTGAATTAACATGATATGTGCATAAATATAAAGTAAATGATGATTGGTATTCCCTAATGGGTGACTCTTCCTATCACCTACGACTCTTCATACTTACACTAATGTTACAATAACACAATCCCAAGGATTACGTGTCCAACATCCCCCCCTTAATTCGAAGGGGTGTTTGTGAATCCAATATTATTCTGAACTTTTCAAAATTTTCTCTTCCAAACGCTTTGGTGAAGATGTACGCAATTTGATCGTTTGTGGAATAATGTCTCAAGTGAATAGTCTTGGCTGCTACATGATATCAAATCAAGTGATACTTTGTGTTGATGTGCTTAGTTTGATCACAGAATCTAAGATTCTTGGCCAAATTGATTGTAGAAGTATTGTCAACTAAAAAATGAGTACAATTCACTTGTTTATCTTGTAAATATTCAAGTATTTTCCCGAGCCACACAATCTCTTTTTTTTCTTGTGTAGCTACCACATATTCTACCTCTATTGTGGTATTTGTTGAAACTAACTGTTTGTGTGATCTCTAGGAGACAATTGTTGATCCAAGACTTATGAGATACCATAAAGTTGACACTCCATTTTGCTTATCCCCAACAAAGTTTGAATCAGAATATCCGATCAAGTTGAAGTCATCCACCTTTGATTACTCGATTCCAACATCTTGTGTTCCATTCAAGTATTTTAGAATTCTTTTTGTAGCAGACCAAAGTCCTTCACAAGGATTTTGTATGAACCTAGAAAGAATCCCAACAACAAATGAAATGTCTAGTCTAGTGGTAGTAAGATAGATACGACTTCCAACAAGTTGTCTGTACTTGGTTGCATCCTTACATTCATTCCCTTCTTTTGATGTGACTTTCAAATTCTGTTCCATTGGAGTATAAACACAATTACACTCAGTCATGCCAAACTTGTTCAAAAATTCTCCGATGTACTTCTTTTGGGAGATGAATATGTACTTTGGATTTTGAATAACGTCAATTCCCAAATAGTAGTGAAGATGTCCCAAATATGTCATCTTGAAGTCCTTATTCAACTATTTCTTTATGGATGAAATGTAGCTTTTATTATTTTATGTTATCGACATATCATCTACATATACTACAAGATATACAACAATTTTGCCAACTTTTTTAACAAACAAAGTTGCATTGTCAAGATTGACATGCTAATTTAATTTCATGAGATGCTTAGTTAACTTTTCATACCATGCTCGTAGTGCTTATTTCAAGCCATATAAGGATTTGATGAACTTGCAAACATTATGTTCTTGTCCCTTCACAATAAATGTTTCTGGCTTAGACATGAAAACATTCTCTTTCGAGTCTCCATTCAAGAAAGTAGTCTTCACATCCATTTGATTTATTTTCCATCCATTTTGTGCTACCAGGTGATGATTACACCTACACGAGACATTCTCCAGGACACAAACCTGAGAGAGAGCCCTTGAGAGGAGTGTGTGGTTCCTATCTGAGACAGATCTGGAACATAGAGATGGCCTCCTCCTTACAGAGAGTTGAGAATAACTCTAGATGATTCTCCTATGTAACGCAGTGAGAAAGGAGATTTGTAGAGTTGGATGTGCCTGTGGCTGAGCACAAGGTGAACGTGTGAATTCCCAAAGAGTTGGGTGCATTGTCATGAGACAGAGATGAAGATGATGTATTAGCCTCCCTTGAGTAGAGAGTTGATCATGAACTCCAGATGATTCTCATGTGTAATGCAGTGGGAAATAATATTTGTTGAGTGGACGTGCCTGTGGACAAACACATTTGAACGTGATCCTAGTGGTTGAGCACTAGTGAGAGTGGTTCTTCTGTGTAATGTAGTGAGCTAGAGATATGGAAATCCCTATGGATGTGCCCATAGTGGTTGAGCACTAGTGGGCGTATGAGATCCCTTGCTATATTGTTCAAGAGTCAAACCTGCCTGTAACCCTAATTGTAATGTAAAGGGTACAGGTCGACCCCACTTTAATTTAATTGATAATTAATGTAAAAGATAATTGATCTGGTTAATATTAATTATATTATGAGATAGAGAGGTCAACCTTGTTGTGCCAATAGACACTTATGTTGCAAGGTCAAGTATAATATAAGTAAAGGTAAATTCCCCATTGAGGAATTATATCTTCTGTGTGAGTTTGGAAATTTCAGCAAGTAAATCTTCTTGGGAAAAGTGTGCACCTCTCTTGGGCGCTAGTCTTCTAGGGTTTGCAAGCACCCTCTTATGTGCTAGGTTTTCTGGGTGGTGAAGGTCTTTCTTTTGAAGAATATAGCAAAGGATTTGGCTGGGTTTTCTTCCCTTGTTGAGAAGGGTTTCTGAGGATACTTCTTGTGTTCTTGTGCATGGTGTTTCTTCTTATGATCTTGGTTGCTACAACATAATAGTTTATGGTTTAATTTAAATGATAAAAATGGAATGAACTTAATGCTTAACCTTACCTATTGAAAAATCAACATGGTTTCAGAGCATAGGTCTTGAAGAACCCCTACACAAGCATTCAAAAAGCTAAACCATCCTCCTTCTGTAGTTTTGTACGACCTCTAGGGTTTCTATAGAAATCCGTACGACCCTCATTTGATTAGCCTTTTCACCCCTTTACAAGTGGACGTTGGAGATAAAAATTGGACCAAGTTTTACGGCCTTCCTCAACACATCTCCAGAGACCTTCAAAGTAAAATTCTAAGGATTTTGAGTTTTTGGCCTTAGGGCTTCTAGGGTGTCGAGATTTTCTGCAGAATCCTGATCTTAGGATTTATGCAACTTCTTGAAGAAACATTTTCAACTCAACAAGCTTTCCTGTGACACTCTCAAAGTTTATTGTTGGTAGTCATAAGCCCAACAAAATCCAAGGTTACTAATCCAACCTAATCATTAGGTTTTCTAAATCTAATTGGCAAGAGTTTGAGAAGAAATCTGAACAGATGGAGAACATAACTTTAGTAGAAGATAGGCATGATGGAACAAGAAAATTCAGCTCCTGGAAATCAAGGCTTCAGGTCACCCTTGAAGAAGATGACCTTTTGGATGTGGCAACTAAAACTTTACCAGATATAGCTACTGATGTAGAGAAGAAGATAAGAAAGGAAGAAGATGTCAAAGCAAGAAAAATAATCATCTACTCAGTAAGATATCATCTATTACCTCGTATTGCCAACCTGAAGACAACTTATGAAATGTATGAAGCATTAAAAGAAATGTTTGAAAGTGACAACACCCTCAGAACTCTTACCTTGAAGAGCCAACTTCAAAGTACCAAGATGACAAAATGTGATACAATTGTTATCTTCTTTATAAAGATATCAGAGATTAAAGAACAACTAGAAGCCATTGGATAAATCATGTCCAATAGAGAACTTGTCTTATCCACTCTCAACAACCTTCCAAAACATTAGGAGCCTTTTCTTCAAAGTATTAGTGGAAGAGAAAGCCTACCAAACTTTGATCATCTGTGGACATACTATACTCAAGAAGAACTTAGACTTAGAAATAAAGGAGTGGAAGACTCCCATGATAAAAACCATGCTCTTTCACTTCATACAAAGAAATGAGGGAGATTCAAAAGAAACTTCAAACAAACATTCAAAGATGAGAAGTCTTCATCAAACCTAGGTCAAAACCAAAGAAGAGATGTTTCAGAAATTCAGTGCTTCAAATGAGACAAATATGGGCACTATGCAAGAAATTGTCCAACCAGGAAGAAGGGAAGACAATATGCTTCTACCGCTGACATTGATCCAGATCCACCTCAAAAGAATGAAGATAAGAGAGAGGAGAAGTACTTCCTCTAAAAACAAACTCGGAACTAAACATGACTACAAACCTAGGTAAAACATTTGATCTCTAAATTTATAGTTGATTGCATTTTTTTTTATAAATGAAGGGTATTATCCCCAGTATGGGAGTACTCAAAACTTGGACCATTATCCTGGTACAAGAGTCCAAATTTTATTTGATTGATTACTATGTTGTTCAAGAAGACATAAAAAGATCTAATAAGCAATAAAAGAAGATTCCCTTCCTTCAGACTTTAGAGAGAGTTACTTGACTCAGAGGGAGTCAAAAGAAAAGAAAAAATGAAAGAGATAATACCTTCAATAGTTCAAAGGAAGACATACAATATTCCAGCAAATTCAACTACTACAGTTGATATGACCAGAGATATTACAATAGGGCATAAAAGACATGCTTAGAGTCAACAAAACTTTGCTAGAAGGTAGAAAAACATGCAAGTCCCTCAAGGGACACCTTGAGAAAGAAAAAGAGTTTTTCAAAGCTATCCTTCAGTCACGAGACACTTCATTGATTTTGAACTACCTTGTCTTGAAGAAGCAACAAGAGAAACAAGTATGGAAAGATGCCATAACCTAAGAACTTAAAGAATGATGTATAAAGATATTATTCAAAGAGACCAGAAGGGAAGTCTGTGGTAACTTCCAAGTGGATCTATAAGAGCAAGCATGCAACTGAAGAAAGTGTTAAGAAACACAAAGCCATATTTATAGCCAGAGGATTCTCACAATCAAAGGGAGTTGTCTATGATGAGACACTTGATCCAGTAAGCCCGATACACTTCCATCTGTACTACCATCCACAAGTTGAAAACTATATCAGACAGATGGATTCTTGATGATTTTGGGTTTCAACAAGAGTATTGTTGATCCAAACCTATATTATTATAGTGTTGGTGACGAGAGCCTGATTTTGATGACTTATTCAGAAAGCCTTGTTGATGAATACATGTAAGCCTTGACTTATGATTTCGATATGAAGGATCTGAGTATGATGCACCACTTCCTGGAAGTATGACAGAGAACCGATGAGATTTTTCCTGAGTCAAGGAAAATATACAATGGGAATATTAAAGAAGTTAAGTATGACAAAATGCAAAAACACCATGATGGATTTGAAGAAAATGAATGATGATGATTTAGACAAGATTGATCGACAACTGATTGGATCATTGATGTATCTGGTTAAACACCAGACCTGATTCATGCTATGCAGTGAATATGCTTAGTCAATCTATGAGCCAACCAAGACAGACTCACTAGATAACAATAAAGCATGTATTGAGATATACACAAGGCACAATTAGATATGGCATGAGATATGCCTCCAAATGTGAAATTGAGTTTGCAGGGATATGCCTATACAGATTGAGCAGAGAGTACAGTGGATCGAAAGAACACATCTGGTTGTTGTCTTACCGTGAAGTTTGCCATGGTTTCCTGATGCAGCAAGAAACAAACTTTGTGGCCTTGAGTATCACAGAAGCAGAGTATATAACATCGAGTGTGCAAAGAAATTTGACTTCACAAGCTTCTAACATATTTACTTGATCATGAGATGGATTCTATGACGATAACCAGAGTTGTGTGTAAATCTCCTTGAGAACCCAATGTTTCATGATAGTTTGAAACACGTTGAGATAAAATATACCAGAGACATGATGCAAAGGAAAATAGTACACGTGCAGTACCTTCCTACACATGAGTAGATTGCAAACATCTTCACCAAATTAGCTTGGTGAAGAATACCTCCCTAGTTGAGAGGGAGTGTTGATGACTACAACCAAGACAAAGTTCAAAGTACATTCGTGTGAGACTTGGCATGATGAAGAATGCCTCCCTAGCTGAGAGGGAGTGTTGATGATTACAACTACGTGAGACATTCTCCAGGACACAAACCTGAGATAGAGTCCCTGAGAGGGGTGTGTGGTTCCTATCTGAGACAGAGCTGGAACGTAGAGATGGCCTTCTCCTTACATAGATTTGAGAAGAACTCCAGATGATTCTCCTGTGTAATGCAATGAGAAAGGATATCTGCAGAGTTGGACATGCATGTGGCTGAGCGCAAGGTGACAACCATTCCGGTCATGACAACCATGTTGTCCGATTCCTTCCTTATTTCAACTTTATTACCCAACATGTGAATAGTGTGTCCTTGTTGTCAGATTTGCACAAGGGACAACAAGTTCCTTTGCAGCTCAGGAAGATAGAGCATATTATGCAAAAGAAAATCCGAGAGTCCAGACAACTTAAGCCTGATGGTACCCGTTCCCAAAGGTTTGAGACTCGATGCAAAATACACTACGCCGTCTACATTTTCATCGAATTCTTTGAAAAAGTCTCTACAGAATGTCATGTGGGAGGTTGTACCTATGTCAAAAAGCCATGCATCTCTCCAAGAAGCAAATGAAGTGTTAAACAAATCTTTAGTTACTTCTATATTGCAATGGGAAACAATGTAATGAGCAGGTGTTTTACCTTTCATTGTTTATGAAGTTTTACCCCTACCTTCTTTCTGATTATGTCTCTCTTTGATATTCTCCCATGGAACTTTGTATTTATTCGCTTCATGTGACCCATTATTTCTGCAATAGGTATAATGAATATCATATATTTGACGAATATTATGCCAACCCCCTACCTTTGAGCTTCTTCTTTCTGCATCATTTCATTTCTTACCACTGATAGCTGAGTTTTTGCTTGAGGCCGTTGCCACCTTCAAGTTCGCATAGCAACAACAAAATCAAGAGGTTTGCTTCCAAGCACCTCCGAATTAATCCAATGCCCTTGAGAGCCGTCAAGTTCTCCTCTCAACTCAATCAATGGCAAGAGTGAAGAAAGGAACTAGAACGATGTTTGGACTTCTATCTGTACTCAAAAAAATTGCTAAGCTTCTAGGAGGCTCAAATCGGTGGTAGGCATTGTGGATGAAATGCCACCAGAAAACCTCATTGCTTGAATTTGGAATACGCTAAGAAGCCCCTAGTTTGAATCATGTGCTTGGCTATATGTGACATTGTCTACAATGGCACCCACGAGTCCGACGCTCTGCAACAGGCTTGGGTATACGATTAGGTATACGTTGGAATGCAAGCAACTTGTGGGTTGTTTGATGTTTTGTATGAAGATTGCAGTGAATGATAGTGGTTGTGTTTCATCCTTTCTTCCTATCACCCATGCCCATATCATAGTTTGGAGGGACGAAGGAAAAATATTAATGAAATTATTGTTCATAGAACTAGCAGATTTAATGAGCATGGAACAGTCGAGGGTCGTGAGCAAGGGAGAATTCGTATGGGTTTATGTAGCGAACATTCGAGCATAATTCGTGTGGGTTTGTGGAGCAAACGTTCGGGAAAATTTGTGTGTTCGGTCCTCACGGATCTTGTAGTGGCTCGATGGAAATTTTGGTAACCACAAGACCAATAAGAAACAACATAACAAGCAACAACAACACTGATACTTACAACACGTGCCGATGTAAAGGATTTGAATTTCAATGTAGAGGAATCCACACGAACAATGGAGCAATGGAATAGTCCAGAGCGTGAAAAATGGAGCAGTCGATGTTGTGCGAATTAGGGTTTTGCAAATGAGCACGGAGCAGTCGTGCAAAGAAGGGGAAGTCGATGGGGGCATGTACAATGTGAGGAATAGTTATAGGTGCAACCTACACGAAGATGGAACAATCAATTAGAAATGTGAGCGGAAGGGTTTACTGTTGTCGAATCGATTGCAAACTGAAATTGACCGCAGACCGGACACAAATTAGGGTTTTGTTCGAGGAGCTAGCACTGACTGGAGATTCAGAAGGCAGAGAGAAATATAGGAAGGAGTTTACTACACGCTAAGGGAAAAGAAACACTACTAGTAATAATGGAGTTAACCTGAGCTCTGATACCACTATCAGGCCAAGTATGGCAGGAAACATAACTCCACTGTTTTGATTCGCATCAACATGATAGGTGCATAAATACAATGTAAATGATTGTTGGTATTTTCTAGTGGGTGACTTTTCCTATCACCTACAACTCTTCATATTTACACTAATGTTACAATAACGCAATCCCAAGGATTACATGTCCAACAACTAGAACAATGTTGAATGAATCCAAACTACTAGACACCTATTGGAGAGAAGCAGTCAACACAACAGTCTACATTTTGAATGGAGAACAAATTAGAGTGAACAACATGAAGACACCTTATGAATTATGGAAAGGTAGACCAACTATATTCAAATAATTAAAAGTATTTGGGAGCAAGTGCTATATAAAGAGAATGAAGATAATTTAGGCAAGTTTGATTCCAGAATAGATGAAGGTATCTTTCTTGGCCATGCATTTGAAAGCAAGGCCTACAAATGCTACAACAAAAGATTGCACAAGGTTGTAGATATTATTGATGTAAGAGTGGATGAAGCCATACCTCAAAAGGAAAATTCACAAACAAATGAAGTTCTAGAAGAGACCATCTACATAGAACAAGAAAATGAAGAAGAAGAGGAAGAAGAAAAGAAATAACAAGAATAGATAGAACACCAATATCCAAAGACAATGTTCATATTTGTTCAAAAGCATCATCCAAAAAATTAGATTATTGGTGATATAGATACATGATTTCATACTAGAAGAAGATTGAACTTTTCTTTGCTATCTAAAATAGAAACCAAGAACTTTTCACAAGCTAGTGAAGATAATCATTGGGTTAATGCCATGAAAGAATAATTAAATCAGATTGAGAAGAATGAGACATGGGAACTTGTGTCTAGACCAAAAGACAAGAATGTGATTGACACCAAGTGGGTCTTCAAAAACAAATTGGATGAAGATGTATAATTAGTAAGAAATAAAACAAAATTGGTTTGTAAAGGGTATGCTCAAGTTGAGGGTATTGACTTTGAAGAAACCTTCGCTCCAATTGCAAGATTAGAAGCAATCCAAATGTTTTTGGCATTTATGTGTTTCAATAACTTCAATATCTATCAAATGGAAGTTAAGTCATCCTTTCTAAATAGAAATTTAGAAGAATAAATATATATTGAACAACCAAAAGGATTTTAATTGTCAGAAAATAAATATCATGTATGCATACTGAAGAAAATACTCTATGAACTAAAGCAAGCTCCCAGAGATTGGTATTGAAGACTTGAAAAATACCTACAATAACAAGGTTTGAAAAGAGGAGTTGCAGACAACAATCTTTACATCAAAACAAACAATGCAAATTTGTTAATCATTGTGGTTTATGTGGATGATATTATATTTGGGAGTAATGATGATAGAATTAGCCAAAAGTTTGCAGAAGGAATGCAAAAATAATTTGAGATGTCCATT
>JASDQU010226964.1:0-17360 GCA_032191745.1 Picea mariana | reverse complement strand
TACATGAGGTGTATAGTTGATGATGTTGGTACATATTGATGAGTCATAGTTGATGAGTACTTGACACATGATTGGTACATACTTTGTGCATGGTTGGTTTCACTTGTTTATGGTACATGTTGATTACATATTGTTTGGTACAGGTTGGTGCATGGTTGATGCACTTGTTTATGGTACATGTTGATTACATGTTGAGGTACATGTTTATACATGGTTCAGGTTTATTGGTACATATTTACATAAGTATATCTCATAGTGATAGTGTGACAATGGTTCCATCATTCTACTTCTACTTCAGTGCGTTTGGATGGGGCAAGGACATGTGGTTGTATCCACTTTCCGGTTGTAGCCAGAGAACATAGGGGGTTGTAGCTTCCTTCTAGTTGTAGCCAGTGAATTGGAGAGTTGGAGCTTCCCTTAGGTTGTAGCCTGAGAAACTAGGGGGTTGGAGCCTCCTTCTAGTTGCAGCTGGAAAACAAAGAAAGTTGGTGCTTCCAATGAATGTAATTCTTCAAGACATATAAGATAAAGCATNCTCGATTTGGGTTTCCACGTAAAACAATGGTGTACTGTGTATGTGTGTGATTGTTCATTTCTTATTTCTCATTATTGGATAATAATTATACATTGATATAACACTTGGATTATTTGGAGAAAAAGGATTATAATTACGCTATTACTGATTCACCCCCCCTCTCAGTAATCCAACATACTCTTCATAGATGATCACTCCCAGAAAAATTGGATTTAATTTCTAAGGAACAAGGATGGAGTCCTTGCAAAATTTCAATAATTCAAAGCTCAGGTTAAGAACCAAACCAGAAGAAACATCAAAGTATTAAGATCATATAATGGAGGAGAATACACCTCAAAAGATTTCAACAAGTTTTGTATTGAAGCAGGGATCAAGAGGGAGTTCATAGTTCCTTACAACCCTCAACAAAATGGGGTTGTAGAAAGGGAAAACAGAACTATCATTGAGGCAAACAAAGTAATGATACATGATCAGAGTCTGCCTATGACTCTATAGGCAGAAGCATGTATGAAAACAATGTATTTTCAAAATAGAAGTCTACATCAGATCCTGAAGAACATTATTCCAGAAGAAGAATTCACCGGAGTGAAGCCTGAGATTAGACACTTCAGAATATTTGGGTGTCCAATATATTTTCATATACCCAAAGAGAAGAGATCCAAGTTAGAACCTTCAGAGAGAAAGGGCACATTTGTAGGATACAATGAATCTTCAAAGGCATATCCAATCTACATTCCTGGTCAAAGACAAATTGAAATAAGAAGAGATGTTACCTTTGAAGAAGAAGTATCCTTCCAAAGATATAGAGAAGCTCAGATGTAAATTGATAGTGAGACAATTCCTTCTTCCCCTTCAACAGTTCATAGGGAGACAAACATTATTCTAGTTGATCCAGTAGCTCCAGTTGATCCAGTTATTCCAATCGATCTAGTTGCTCCAAGTGACATACTCAGAGATATTACACTTGGACATAAAAGGCCTTCTTGGGCTTGACAAACTCTACAAGAAGCAAAAGGACATAAATCCCCTCTAGGAACAACCAGAGAGAGAAAGAGACAAAAGAGATTCTCAAGATACCTTTCATCCATGACCCACATCAATGACTCAGAGCCATCTTGTCACAGAGAAGATTTAGGTGAACAAGTATGGAAATATTCCATGACTGAAGAATATCAATCTATATTAAAAATGATGTATGGGATTTTGTTCCGAGACCAGAGGGAAAGTCTGTAGTGACTTCCAAATGTATTTATAAAATCAAGCATGCAACTGATGGAAGCATTGAAAAATACAAAGAAATATTTGTAGCCAGAGGGTTATCACAAGTAGAGGGAGTTGACTATGACGAGAATTTTACTCCAGTAGCCCGATACACCTTCATTCATTCTATCATTGCACTAGCTGCTTCCATGGTTTGGAAGCTACACCAGATGGATGTAAAGAAAACCTTTCTCAATGGTGAAATTGAGGAAGAAGTTTATATCGAGCAACCAGAGGGATTCGTTATACACAATGAAATATCTCATCTATACAGGTTGAAGAAATCTCTATATGGTTTAAAACAAGCACCACTTATATGAGAAAATGGATGTATTTCTGATGATTTTGGGATTCAAAAAATGTGTTGATGATCCAAACTTATATTATCACAGTGATGACTATGAGTGTTTGATTTTGGTCCTATATGTGGATGACCTTTTCCTCTCTGGTTTAGAGAGAATCATTGATGAATGCGAATGATCATTGACTTCCAAATTTGAAATGAAGGATTTGTGCTTGATGCGCTACTTCTTGGGACTAGAAGTATGGCAAAGGACAGATGAGATTTTCCTGAGTCAAGGGAAATATACTGTGGAGATATTGAAATTTTTTGGTATGACAGAATGCAGATCCATGCCCACTCCAATGGTGATGGATTTGAAGAAAATGAGTGATACTGGTTCAAGAGAGGTAGATCCACACTTATACAGACAATTGATTGGACCACTGATGTATCTAGTTAACACTAGACTAGATTTATTCTATGCAGTGAATGTGCTTAGCCAGTTTATGAGCCAACCAAGACAAACATACTGGATAGCTGCAAAAAAAGTGTTAAGATACTTACAAGGCACAATTGGTTATGGCCTAAGATATGCCTACAGTGAAGACTTGAGCCTACAAGGATACGACAATGTAGATTGGGCAGGGAGCCCAGTGGACAAAAAAATCACCTACAGTTGTTTCTTCACTTTAGGGTCTGCCATGGTTTCCTGGTATAACAGAAAATAGAGCTTTGTGGAATTGAGCACCACAGAGGGAGAGTACGTTTCATTGAGTGTAGCATTCCGTGAAGAAGTGTGGCTTCACAAAATTCTGAATGACTTATTCGATCATGAGATGGATCCTACTACTATTCATTGTGATAACCAGAGATGTGTAAATCTCTCTGAGAACCCTATGTGTCATGACATATCGAAACAAATAGAGATAAAGTATCACTATATCAAAGACATGGTGCAGAGGAAGATAGTACACATGAAATATCTTCCTACCCATGAGCAGATCACATATATCTTCACCAAACCACTTTCCAAGAGAAAGTTCGAGTATTTTCGTGAGAGACTTGGCCTGGTGGAGAATGCATCCCTAGCTGAGAGGGAGTGTTGATGATTACAACTACGTGAGACATTCTCTAGGACACAAACCCGAGAGAGAGAAACTGATATGGGTGCATGGTTCCTATCTGAGACAAAGCTGGAACGTAGAGATGGCCTCCTCCTTATAGAGAGTTGAGAATAAATCCAAATAATTCTCCTGTGTAACATAGTGAGAAAGGAGATCTGCTGAGTTGAATGTGCCTGTGGCTGAGCACAAGGTGAACGTGTGAATTCCCATGAGCTAGGTGCACCATTATAAGACAAATATGAAGAGGATGTATTATCCTCCTCAGAGCAGAGAGTTGATATGATGAACTCCAGATGATTCTCCTGTGTAACACAATGAGAAAGGAGATTTGCTGAGTTGGACATTCCTGTGGCTGAGCACAAGGTGAACATGTTAATTCCCATGATATGGGTGCATCGTCATGAGACAGAGATGAAGATGATGTATTAGCCTCCTCTGAGCATAGATTTTAGATGATGAAATCCAAATGAATCTCTTGTGTAATGTAGTGGGAAGGAATATTTTTTGAGTGAACGCACCTGTGGATGAGCACACGTGAACGTGATCCTAGTGGTTGAGCACTAGTGAGTATGGTTCTCCTGTGAGACACAGTGAGATAGAGATATGGACATCCCTATGGATGTGCCCCTAGTGGCTGAGCACTAGTGGGTGTATGTGATCCCTTGATATATCGTTCAAGAGTCAGACCTGCCTGTAACCCTAATTACAATGTAAAGAGTACATATCGGCCCCACCTTAAATTAATTGATAATTAATGTAAAAGATAATTAATCTGGTTATTATTAATTATATTGTGATTTAGATAGGTCGGCCTTATTGTGCCAATAGACACTTCTATTGACAGGTCAAGTCTAATATAAGTAAAGTTGAATTCCCCATTGAGGAATCATATATTTTTTGTGATTTTGGAAATTTCAGCAAGTACATCTTCTTGGTAAAAGAGCACACCTCTCTTGGGCGCTAGTCTTCTAGGGTCTGCAAGAACCCTCTTGTGTGCTAGGTTTTCTTGGTGGTGAAGGTATTTCTCTTGAAGAATATAGAAAATTATTTTGCTGGGTTTTATTCCCTTGTTGAGAAGGGTTTCCCAGGATACTTCTTGTGTTCTTGTGCATGGTGTTTCTTCTTTTGATCTTGGTTGCTGCAACATAATTGTTTATGATTTAAGTTAAATGATAAAAGGGAATGAACTTCATGCTTAAACCTTGCATATTGAAAAATCAACAAGAGGAACAAAGGATGTTTTCCTTGGAGAACATAAAAATAAGACAACAAATCGTAGAGAAATATTTCAATAAAAGCGCAAAATATGCCATATTTAAAGTTAATGAGAAAGTCTTTCTTTGGGATTCAACCCATACTGATATAGGAAGACATTCAAAGTTTCAAAAATGATGGCTGGGTCCTTTTAAAATTGATTTTGTCCTGGGCACAAATTCTTATCTTCTAAAGGACTTAGAAGAGCAATTATTTTCGTATAGTACCAACAGTTCCCACTTGAAACACTATGTGGAACTAGTTTGAAGGTTAAACACTGCATGAAGGTCACTTCTGTATTATAGTTTTATGTTTCACTGTTTTGATTTTGCTTTGTTGTTTTTCATTTTCTGCTGTTTCATTTCTGTTGTTTTTATTTTCAGAAATACAACTTTGGATTAGTTTTGCCACAATGATGCTATTCTGTAAGTATTTTTAATCAATAAAAATCAAGTTACACAACTGTCATGATGTCCCCCTTGTAGACATCACTGAAATTTCTCTCTTCTTCTAGTACTACTGTTAGATAGGTAATTGGATTTTCATCCCTACTTTCCCCTTTCCCTTTTTTCCCTCCACCCCGAGATTCAAAAAGAGCACACCAAGAATTTTTCTCCTTTAAACAATAAACGCTTTCACCATGACCAATTGAATGTTATGCATACATGAATAACCCCTCATACGTACCACTTTCCATAAGATATTCCCAAAGTCCCGGATCATTTTCCCCTTAAACCGCCTCACTTCCCCTATTGCATAATCATTCTGGTAAATAATTCTTTGATCTACGATTCACCTGGTATGAAAAAATGAACATTATGGTTTCTTAATCTGTTGGAAACATATTTCCCTATGGAGTTGCCAGTTTTTTAACGCTTAAAAACTCAACTATGAGTGCTATGCTCACAAATGATTTCCAGGAGTTATTATTTATTTATATTAATAATAAACTAGTAGGCGGGACCCCCTTGTAGACTTATGGCACTATGGTGGATAAACAACGCTTATATATTGTTGGCTTATGTGATGGTATCGACATAGTCTTCTACAATTCATTTGTTCCAGATCATGGTTTAAAATGTTATGGTGATATGTGTTGGTTGGATGATTAAAACATAGAACTAAATAGATTTGATGATCTCTCACAAAATATAATAATGCTTCCATTTTGGATAAAATAATTATACTCAGGTTCTAATGTTGTGTATTGTTATGAAAAGAGTTTGGGTGCTTTTGACCCTTGCTACTATGTTTATGCACATTTTTTGAGTTTCATATTGATTTGTGTTCCTAGCAAGTTGACATTTGAAGAAGTTTTATATTACCAAGGGGTGGCGCACTTTGAAAAAATGATATGACAATTTTGGGTTTTGGTTGATTAATGGTTTGAGTTTAGTACTATGGTGAGTGGGATTGGCTCGTACTAAAAATTCAATGAATATTGGAAGGGAGAAGAGACGAGAATTTACTTCACGTCACTCAAAATCCCCTCGAGCCTGTCCCCCTATTCATTATTTGATTATTTTGGATTTGGTAGTTGTTGCTGCTCCACCTTGCTCAGTCATGAAGGAGATATACAATCTTGTTTTTTTCCTCTCCCAGGCTTTTCCAGGTATGGGTTTTCTTACTCTGCCCTTTGAATCAAATTTTGGCTTTGGTTGCTCATGGTCTGTGTGATTCTTAAGATGTTATGATACTTTTTAGCTGTGTGTTGGTCTTTGTGTCCTTGGTTTCTCATGGTAGTGGTTCTGGAATATTGGCATTCTTAAAAGAAATGGTCGTGGTGCTCTTGCTGTGTGTAATCCTTCGCATATAATTGTTGAATAAATATTGTATTTGATCCTGCATTTCCATGGCTCTGTATTCGGGTTGGCCTCTCTGTTGAAATTGGTTATCATACTCTGCCAAATATCCGGGCTTTGCGAATGCCCCACCTTTATCTTGATTTTACTGATCTATGTGGCTAGTGTACACACGCCATATTTCGACCCTGTGGGTTTCAATGTGAATTGATGAAAGATTAAAGTATTTCGTGCCGTTTCTGTGAAAAACCCTGAGCCGTTAGCTTGCTTTCTACGACCTAACTGTGGCCTGGTAAACATTACATAGTAGGAAGATAATGCTACCCAGAAATTGATGAAAGCATTATGCATTCTTTTTGGTCGGACATGGGTTTATACTTGGTCGCTCATTTTGCAGTGTTGTTAAAAGGGGTTGGCTACATTTTTTTTTCTGTTGGAGGTTGCAGTCTATTGTTTTGGAGACCCACACAACTGAGGGCAGTGTTGCATGTTATTGTTCTATGGTAAGTTATGATAGAGCACCTATAGAATGAGTTGTTTGCACTATTCAAATACCGAACCCTCTGGTCGAACCACCGTTCTTACCTTCCACTTGCTGTCTTAAACCCTAAATATTACATTGATATCATATTTACTCCAGTTTGATGGTTGATGGGAGCACTGTACATGATCGGTTTCTTGGGCACGATTCTGTTGAGTCCTTTGTTTCGTAATTTTGGAAGAGATCTGTATCCACTTATTTATTTGAATCTTGGGATCAAGTTGTTAATTGTTTTTGGGTTCAATCATTATGTTGATTATATAAAAGTGATACATGTGTGCAAAATGTTTGAGGCATGAATAAGAGTTATAACGTCCATATTGATTGCATTGGATAGTGTTTAAATAAATGATGGGTATGAATTATTGTAAACATTGTGCGTGTTCCTATTGTTTTTAAGGGATGAAGCATTGGAGTTAATGTTATGGTCGTGTCAAACCGCCTGTCTCTCACCTTTTTGGTTGACCCACTATGTCATTTCCTTTGCCACCACCTATCAATCCCAATGTCCAGATTGCCTGTGTTTTTTTTCCAGTTCAATATTCACATGCTAGTAAGAGACTAAAAACTGATATTCCCCAACCTGTGCAAGATAAAGGAAAAGCAACTGCCTCCCCTTCTTCTCCCTCTGTTGATTCTTTGAAATCTGTGTCTTCTCGCATGCATTTGAAGGATGACTATTCCCACGTGATCAGTGAGATACAACCTCAAGGGTCTAATCAACCACGGGCTACTTCCAAGAAATCTAAGGGAAACAACAGTGAGAAAAGAAAAAATGCCTCAGAAGGTGGAAAATATGGTTTTTAGATTATGTGTTTTTATGATTTCAGTTGATGAAGACAATGCTTAGTGGTTTTCAATATTTTTGGACAACAAGATTTGTTTTGGTATTTTTTGGATAATGTGGATGATGTGGATATTTATATATTTTTTGGACATGATATAAATTATTTCTGATATTGAAATATCCAGTTTGAAAGATATTTAAGGGAGCTACAGGGGTGGCATATAGTTAAAATGATTATCCTTTTTGTGTTATATTTTATGATTTGAAAGAAGAAAATGACGAGAGTCAAAAGGGGTCCCACCTACCTAGTTATTATTAATTAAAGACCCTTAACTATATTATTATTATTTATTTCTCCTAAACTAATTAGTTAAATTAAATCAACTTAACTAAAGAAAGTAGTTGAACTACTTCAACTTATTTGGAAAGAATAAAAGCTGAATGAGAAGAAGAGACAAGATGAGAATAGAAGGAGAAAAAAAGACTAAGGGTCTTATTGTAGACAACAAGGTTCAAGACTGAACCAAACTTTTCAAATGCTTGTTTTAGAGAGTCAAAATGGTAGCAGTTTGTGGCAAGTTGATCCAAATTATAAATTTTAGTTTTACTTGATTGTCAGAGTCTTTTTGTATGGTGTTCATCAGGGATATCTAAATCAGAATTTGGTCCATGCCCTCACAGGGGTTTTGTATAGAGAAAACACTTTTTATATCTCAGAATGAAATAAAATCAGATTGCTATCCTGTCTCATATATGTGTATTTATGACTTGGTTACTTTTTGCTTTTTGATCTCCATGTTTCCTTTATCATAAAATCTGTGTATATTACAAATTTTTTTATGAATTTTATTTTCTATTGCAACATTCATTTCATTAATAAATCAACCTCAATCCTAGTAATTAATACTTGCGGATTGGGAGAATATTTTGAGGCTATAAAACACTAGGTGACATTCCCGTCTATCTTTTCCTAGCCAGGAAATATTTGGAAATGATTGAGTAAGGTAATTCATACCTTTTCCTCAACAGGAAGGAGTGGGGGTTATGTTTTGATTCTTTTCCTTATGCATCAACATCATTAATCATTCATCTACTTTTAGGATTCATTCATCATTAACTATGCATGCATACAATTATAATTAGATTTAACCATTCATTTTTTAACTGAGGATTAAAAGAGAAGTAAAATAAATCATTCATAGCACATAGAACACAATATTTTAGCATGGTTTACCCCCTCTTGGGGATACGTCCACAAAAATCCGGTTCTTTTGCTCTTTTATTCATTTTGTCGCAAAATTTTTGTTGCGCGCATCACATCTTTAGGATTACAATCAAAATGAGGATAAGTACCCTCTGGGAGGCTAACTAGATCACACCAGGTTCCACAACCTATGACCTAACCCTAAAAAAATAGCTTATTCTACTCAACCATAATAACAATTGACTTCACAATAATCAACAACTCATGAACTCCTAATAATCAATTGAACTCGACCTAGACCTCTTAGGTATTTATTTATACTATTCTACTAGCTTATAACCGTTACAATATTATCAAAAACCCCAATCCTAACATGGTTAGGCCTATCTGCATGCACGCCACGTTGCTTTTCCTCCTACATGATGTTTTTGCTTATTTTTCTGCATGTTTCTTTTATGCCTCCTAAGGCACGCGCTCCAAAAATAGACCTTCTCTTCCCAAAATAAGAATTTATCCCAAAACAAATATTTCTCCCAAAATATACCTACGCCAACAGGCCCCCAACACTAACATGTGGCTCATCCCAAGCAACTCAGGTGTTGCACGCTCCCTATACAACCTTCTCCAAGCCATGGAACTTTTCTACTAGTTCCTTCCCTTTTTCTTTCACCTGCACAACTTTTTATATTAGTGCCTCGATCATCTGCATTGTTATATGTTATTGTAACAATGTTTCTCTCTCTATATGTTCCTACACCATCCGTGTCTTCTCTTCCTCTAGTTCCACAATTATCTACGCTGCTTGCTCCTGGAAGGGCTCAAACTCGGTCTGCCTTGCTTTCTTATTGATCTACACAGTTTTTAAGTCTGCCTACAGGGTCTTCATCTCTTGCGTGTCCTTCAAGCATTCTGTGATACACATGGCTTTCTATCCCTACTTCAAATCCTGCATTGCATCACTGATTTTCTCCTTTTGTTGGTCTAACTGTTGGACCTTTTCATCCTCCTCCAAAGTAGTCCATATTTGTGTAGTTTCGTCAAACAGTTCTGCGACTTCCCTGGCTTCCCTTGCCATCTCATCTGTTTGGAAGGATGCTTGCTGTTCTCTTTTCTCTCAGACTTCAAGAGGAGTCGTAGGATTAATTTTTTCTTTCAATTCCTCTATCTCCTGCCTATATCCCTCGATTGTCTGCGCAATGATCTTTATCTTTTCATCTGTGCTCCTATCTGATGCTTGCGCACTGTCTGGAATGTGGTTATATACCGCTATTAGTCACTGCTCTAGATTATAAACATGTTCTTTTTCCTTCTCTTTCTCCGAAGTCAACTGGTCACAGGTTCTTTGCAACATCTATATGACCCCCCTACCAACTTCCAAGTTGGTGGCATCTGCGCGGGCTCTGGATTGTACCTCCTACATTACACTGGCCTGGAGTCCGTATAGTGCTTTCGTGGGTATCTGTGCCATGACCAACTCAAATTGGTCTATGTCTCCCATGGGTTTTTGTGAGATCTCCTGGTCAACTCTGAACATTGTTTGTGTGACCGTGAATGTGTCACTGTCCTTCACACTATCTGAATTGTATCTTATTTTTCCATCTGCATTGGTGCTTGGTGCGTCTACTTTGTCGGCTCTATATACTACACTACAACTTGGTGCACTATATGAATTTGTAGTCGTTGTAGAGTATCATGGACTTTTGTGATTTTGGCCATGATATCCTCTCTCTATTCTTCTGTGATGCAGACCACATCTTCCCCCTGTCCTGGACCTTGTCTACCACGAGCTCAACATCGTTCTCTGTAAGGTGATGACTGGGGCCTTCTTGGTGTATTTCATCTTTTTTCACGTTTCCTCTACCTACGCTATAGTTATTTTTTCTGGTGAGGGATGCGCCCCACTCTTCAACATTTTTTCCCCTTATTCTCCATCCTAAGATGTTTCTCCATTCTTGGCATCCCTCTGAACGTCTGCCCTGGGCACCGTTTATGTCCTCCTTGGCCTCTTTGACACTGTGATTCTTCCAGACACTTGAGTGCACTGCGCAACCTTCTTGGTGTTAACAACTGGGCTATTTGTCTTTTTTTATGGGCTTGCCTCAGATTTCCCTTTGGGTTTGGCTGATGTCGTTTCTGCTAGTTTTGCCACTGACACCTTCCACTACACATTCCAATATTTGATTATCTAATCAACCTCTTCCCTAGTGATGCAATACTGCATCTCCAACCATTTATTCTTTGGATCCCTTGAGGCTTGGATCCACATATGGTGCTTGGATGCCTTAAACCGGGCTATCCCTTCAGACTCTTGGACCGTCTCCAACAGAATGCACCATTTATTGACCGTTCTCTATTGCATGTCTACCAAAAACATAACGAAGACTGTGTCGTTTTCTTGTTGTTCTTTTTTTTCTTTTTCCTTCCACATGGATTCATATCACACTACATATCACTTCCCCAACCTATGGAAAAATGATGAAAACTTTGGCTCTTGCCACCATTCCAAGGATATGAGTATAATTAGCTAGGAATAATTGAACTCAGTTCCATTGACCTGCATGTCTCTGTAGTCGATAAAAAATTGGTTCATGAGGTAAGGCGCCCAACTAAACATTACCCCTTTCATGCACTGTATGACTACTGTGACGACTCCTGCTAGAGCCCCTTCTTTTTTGCATTTTCTCAACAACTTGCAAGCCATGAGCTTGTTGGCGAAGCTTTTCGCATCATCGTTGATGTCTCTAAGAACAATGCCCATGTTCCTTCTGTTGGTACCAAAATGAACCTTGATGCTCTCAACAATCTCTTTCTCGCATGCTTTGTTGTCCAGGTACTCTTTTGGTTGTGCGCCAACTATGGGAAACCCTTAAATTTTGGCAATCAACACCACATCAATCTAGAATGGAATATCCTTCCAGAGAATGCCTCCATGTACCCAGGTTAGCAATTGCTTGAAGAACAACCCCACATTCTTACCATGCCCGAAGTGCAGTATGTCTAGGAGGTTCATGATCTCGGAGTTGTAGAGCCATGTTGATCCAAAATGGATCCAAGAAGTCCAAAAATTCAAATTTCTCGGATTTAGACGAAACTGGTTCCATTGCGTAGTGCTCGCTGTGCCAATTTTGGTAGTATATTATTTTTTGAAAATGGACTCTCTATGGCGAAGTTATCATGATCTGAAGTTTTTCACAAATAGGAAAAAACAATTCAACAATCAACAGTCTGTACTTCTAATGTCAGCATGATAGGGCATATGATGTCAACATGTTGATGTGGCAGCACCAAAGGTTGACATGTGGTATGCATTTTTGTCATTTTCGGGTGCTGATGTGGCAGGTGACTGGACTGTACGGATGCTGACATGGCAGTCCATACGATGATGTGGCCCATTGATAGGTTGATGCATGGTAGTGAAGTGGCGTACAATGCTGACTGTGTAGGATGACAGGGCAACAACGTGGCATGTGACAAGTTGATTTTGCAGGCGAGTTGGTAGGGTGACTGTGCAGGTGACTGGGCAGGTAACTCAGTTGTGCGAGCCGTTACAGGTGTGACATGTGGCCCAATCATAGGGCACCACATGGCACCCTGGATCAGGTCAATATGGGTCGATTCAAAAGTTTGTTTCTACCTTCGACGGATTCAAACCCTCGACCATCGGGCATGCCAATGACCCAATCTCTACGTGCCTACTGTCCGAGCTATATGGTGGGACTTAACCACTATGAAACAAAAGTTTTTTTTGTTATGGTGTGGTGTGGATTCTAGGGGATAAGCCTTGGTCGATGGGGGCTACCCGTTGACCAGAGAAAACTTTCCAAGCAACCAATAACAGAGGTTTGGGGGCTGAAAACTAGGGTGCTAGCCATATGACACTTCCACATGACCAGGTGCCAGTATTTTAGAGGCGGCCTAATTGTTTAACCCAACGCTTAGCCACATGGGCCATCCATGTGACCAAGAGTCTGGGGGAAAAGGGGTGCGACCCATTATTTTTTCCAAATTGGGTTTGAAACTTTATTATTAGATATTTTTTAGTTAATTAACCTGATTTTAATGGATTTTGGCCCTTACTGGAGGATCTAGAGCTCGATTTAAGGCTAGATTTTGGGAGGAAGTTGGGGTGTGACCCCCAACTAAAATTCTATATAAACCAGGCCTTTTTGAAAGCCATGAGAGGTTTATAACAACAAAATGATGAATAATTTGTAAAGTTCAAGTCGTTTTTATGTAGGGAATCCATTGAAGAAGCAAGCTTTAGACGCCATTTCTGAGAGTTTTACTCCACCTTTTTCGGTGTTGTAAGTTGTGTTGGATTCATGAGGTCGAGTGGAACACAACCATACTATTTTTTAATCCAATCCATATACCTTTTATGTAATTTTGATGTACTTTTGAATCATTAAAGATTAATAAGAAAACCTCCCCCACTGAGACAAAGGCCCAAAGATGTAGGCAACTTTTCTGAACGCCGTTAACAAGTTTTAGTGTTATGGTTTGCTGATCTTAATGTTCATTTTCTATTCTGCATTCTTTATGATGGCTGCAACATTCTTTCATTAAATCTTCTTCTTCTCTTTAAATCCTAAATGGTAAATAACTCATTCATAAACTTAACCATAGTCTTTTAAAAGATCATTTTCAAATCAAGTGGTATTCGAGCAGGTTGAAAGTTGGATCAAGTGGTATTAGAAAGGGATCTTGAGATTGTATCAAGAAAGAGGACATCTCAAAGTGAGAAAATGGCATCGGAAGAAGGAATTTCTCAAAACGAAAGGGAGTTTCAAAAAAATTTCTTTGCGATGTCGGAGATGGTAAAAGTGTTGTATGATGATTACTTGGAACGGAAGAACCCTCTTCAAGGATAATCTTCAAAGAAAGACAAAAGTGAAGAAGGAGAGGACCCTTCAAAACCTCCTTCTTCACCTCCTTCATCTCAATATTCTTCTTGTTCTTCAAGTTCAAGTTCTATTTCTAACACTACTTCTACAAGAAAACATTCTCATTCTCTTAAACATGAGCCTGATATGCCATTACTTAAAATTGATGTAAAATTTGTTTTTCCTATGTATGATGGCGAAGTTAATGCTGAGAAACTTGATAAATAAGTTAGACAGATGGAGATATATTTTAATGTGCAACAAATCAAAGATGAGGCAATCAAAATCAGATTGGCATCGCTTCATCTTGAAGGCACAACTCTCATTTGGTGGCAAAGTAAGATGCAACATGGAACTCAACAAGTTGGTAAGATTTTTCCAACATCGCATGATTTTATTTCCGCACTTAGAAAATAATTCTATCCATTGGGATATAATGAAAAGGCTTTAGTTGAATGAAAAAGTCTTAAGTTAATAAAAGGACAATCGATGTAGGAATATACAGATGAATTTCGTAATATGGATTTGATGTTAGATGCTCCATTGACTACACAATAAACTCTCTCGAAGTATATAGGAGGTTTGCCTGCTTATATTCGTAATACTATATTTATGTTTGGACCTAATAATATTGATGAGGTTTTTGTTCAAGCAACATATATTGAAACGGGAAAAACTAGAGTTAGTGTATAGGGGAATCATCTTCAAAGAAGGAAGGCAAAGGAAAAGGGAATGGGAAGAAAGCAAAATCAGTGACAGTGAAGTAAGATAAGATCTCTTGCAAGCATTGCAAGAAATAAGGGCACGATGATGAACATTGTTGGCAATTGCACCTAGAGAATAAACCAAAGTGGTTCGAAGAGAGGAAAGGGAGGAAAAAAGTTGTAGAAACAACACATCCAATAGGCTTGGGGTTATATTTAGGTGATGAGATTAAAATTACAACAGTTGTTTTGTCAAGTGATGACTATGAAGATAGATGCAAATTGTTTTATATAAGGGTCATAATGAAACATACTAAGATGAATACATTGTTAGATAGTGGATCTCCATCTAACTTAATATTGGAGGAAGTGGTTAAACAATTGGGATTGACAACTAAGTTACATCATAAACCTTACTCAAATGGATAAGCAACAATCATAAATTTCCCATAAAAAAGAAATGCACTTTAAGGTTTTGAATTTCATCAAAGTTTGTGGATGATGTAACATGTGATGTGGTGCCACTAAATGAATGTGGAATGGTCTTAGGAAGCCTTATTTATATGATCGCAAAGAAATCTTCTTCAGGGAACAAAATTGATATCACTTGTTTAAAAAGGGAACTGAATATGTTGTACATGCTCATCATATTAAAGCAAATAAAACTCTACTAAGGATGGAACAATTAAGAAAGGTAACATATGCAAGAAAAAACAATTATGCCAACTAAATTAGTTGATATTAAGCATGAACATGATATGGTTGTAGGATGTGAGTCCAATTATACTTTGCTTCAAGATAAGTTAATGTTGTGCAAGCCCGTCAAACATATTGGTTAATTTTAAGTCATATTTCTGATATTATCACTGGTAATGTTTTCTACATGGATGGTAGTGGATTCAATAAGATGTGAATGAGTTCAAATGGCTAAGAATATGATTTCATTTTTCATGGTTATTATGCAATTTATTGTGATGCGACAGGTGCACAGAACAACATTTAAATAAAAAGGACAAGTGGGGAGGCCTATCCCACAATTGATGTCTGGATAATATCCTTTTGGAGGACAAAAAGGTCTTAGTGGGGAGGAATGATCCAAAATGGATCCAAGAAGGCAAAAAATTCAAAGTTCTTTTATTCAAACGAAACTAATTCTATCGCGTAGTGCTCGTTGTGTCGATTTCAACAGTATATTCTTTTTTAAAAATGGACTTCGTATGGCGAAGTTATCGTGATATGAAGTTTTTCCCAAATAGGCAAAAAAAGGTCAACAGTCAATAGTCCATACTACTGACGTCACCAGTACGTCAACATGACAGGGTAGATGATGTCAGCATGCTGGCGTGGCAACACTAGAGGTTGACACGTGGCATGGATTTTGGGCATTTTCGGGCGTTGATGTGGTAGGTGACTAGACTGTACGGATGATGACGTGGAAATATATACGATAATGTGGCCCACTGACAGGTTGAAAAATGGCATTGATGTGGAATATGATGTTGAATGTGGAAGTTGATAGGGCAGTGATGTGGCGTATGACAAGCTGACTGCACAGGTGAGTTGGTAGTGTGATTGTGTAGGTGACTGGGCAGGTGACTTAGTTGTACGAGCCATTCCGGGAGTGACACGCGGCCCAATCATAGGGAACCATGTGGCACCTTGGATCATACCAATACAGGCTAGGTCAAAAGTTTGTTTCTACCTTCGATGGATTCAAACCCCTGACTTCCAGGCATGCCAACGACCCAACCTCTATGCACCTACCATCCGAGCTATATGGTGGGACTTAACCACTATGCAACAAAAGTTTGTTTTTTTATGGTGTGGTGTGGATTTTGAGGGATAAGCACTGGTCAGAGGGGGCTACCCGTCGACCATAAAAACCTTTCCATGTGACCAGGAGCAGAGGATCGAGTGCCAAAATCTAGGGCGTTGGCCATATGACACTCCCACACGACCAGGTGCCAGAATTTTAGGAGCGACCTAACGGTTTATACCAAAGATATGCCAGATGGGCCATCCATGTGACCAGGAATCCGGAGGAAAAGGGGTGTGACCCGATATTTTTTCCAAAGTGGGTTTGAAACTTTATTATTGGATGTTTTTAGTTAATTAACCCAATTTTAATGGATTTTGGCCCTTATTGGAGGATTTGGAGCCCGATTTCAGGCCAGAGTTTGGGAGGAAGTTGGGATGTGACCCCCAACTAAAATTCTATATAAAACAAGACTTTTTGAAAGCCATGAGAGGTTCATAACAATAAAATGATGAATAATATGTAAATTTCAAGCCACTTTTATGTAGGGAAGCTATTGCAGAAGCGAGCTTTAGAGGCCATTTCCGAGAGTTCTAGTCCACCTTTTTCAGTGTCGTCAGTTGTGTTGAATTAATGAGGTTGCGTAGAACACAACCATACTATTTTTTAATCCAATTCATGTACCTTTGATGTACTTTTGAATCATTTCAGATTAATAAGAAAACCTCCCCCACTGAGACAAAGGCCCAGAGATGTAGGAAACTTTTTCGAACTTCGTTAAAAAGTTTTGGCGTTATGGTTTGTTGTTCTTAATGTTTATTTTCTATTCTGCATTCTTTATGATGGATACAACATTCTTTCATTAAATTTTCTTCTTCTCTTTAAATCTTAAATGGTAAAATAACTCATGCATAAGCTTAACCATAGTCTTTTAAAAGATCATTTTCGGATCAAGTGATATTAGAGCAGGTTGACAATTGGTTGTATTTTAGTATGTATTATTACCAAGGAAAAGCTAAGTTGTGGTGAAATATATATTGTAGAAGGGGATCCTGAGATTGGATCAAGAAAGAGGACATCTCAAAGTGAGAAAATGACATCGGTAGAAGGAATTTCTCAAAACAAAAGGGAGTTTCAAAAACATTTCTTTGCCATGTCGGAGATGGTAAAAGTGTTGTATGATGATTACTTGGAATGGAAGAGACCTGTTCAAGGAGAATATTCAAA
>JASDQU010226962.1:0-17361 GCA_032191745.1 Picea mariana | reverse complement strand
CAATTTGTATATCACAGAAGTTTGGGTGTTTTTTGTAGGTCACAGAACAATGGAAGTGAAATCTAGAGCCTGCCTTCCCGGGAATTCCTGATCGAAAAAGTGGCTAGGTATGGAATGGGAAATCGATCGATCAAAGTCATGATATAAAAGCATGAGGGAAAATGTGAACCCGTGAGTCTGTCAACCCGCGCAGTTAGACATTTTCAGAAAAATGACTAAGTAACCAGAAAGAGAAAGTAGAGGGGAAAAAGAAAGGGGAATTTGGTTAAGTATAGAAGAGGGAAAATAAGGGGATAAAAGGGAGTGGGAAAATATAAAAGCGGAGGGCAATTTTTGTAAGCGGGAATTGGTCTCAAACAAGCCCCATTGTTGCAAAATCATCATTTTCCAGTTGAATATTTTATCCACTTACTCGTTTTCCATTGTGCTTGTATCATTAAAAAGGGTGTGAGAAAATGCTTTGTTGAAGATTTGTTTTTATTGAAACTTGTGGGAGTAATTGTGTTCTTCATACATTGTTTAATGCCTTGAATTATGATTTTAAGTATTAAACTTCCTTCATGATGAGTTGTTAGCATTAAAGCTTAATAATTGCATATCTAGAAATAAACGTATTTTATTGTCAACTTGACTGTAATTATAACAACGACGAAGTTGAATTTTAATATTGTGGTTGATTTCATAGCCCCATTTGATTTTAGGTAGCATATATCATTTTTTTTTTCAAAATATTTGCGAAGAAGAAATTATGTAATTTCATTAATAAAGTAAAAGTGCTCAAATAGAGGCCAGGGGATGGACAACCAATAAAATGTTTCCTTTTGGAGTAAAGGAATCAAGGAAGCGAGAGGGAAATAAGAGATCGTTCGCTCAACAAGTTTGAGATGAGAACAAAACTTCTTGGGCGGACCCCAACTCCCCCATCGTGAATTAGTGTTGTTATGTTCTATCTGCATTATGAATGGAATTCAATGTTGGTTTGAAACTGTGTGAAATTCATTTATGTTTCCATAGAAGTCTCATGTGATCAACACAATGCATTGTCATATAATTGTTCAATTATCCATGTTTGATCAAATTACTTGAGTCAATACAATATTTAAGAATTACAAGACTATTGAACCATGTAAACAAGAAGAGGTGTTAAATCCAGCAAAGAAGCACTAACCAAGATTCGAAGGCAATTTTTTAATAGTAAATCTATAAAACAAATAGTGGGTAATATATATTTATCCATAGACATTGGATTGAGTTCTTTGCACTAAATCATTGAACATATTTGTCATAAATACAGGTAGAGGAGTTACAAAAAGAAATAAAAATGGATACAATTATGTGTTGTTCATCTAGTGCGACAACATGCAGGAGCCATCGACAAGCTCTTGAATATGCATACAAAATTGATTGTCATGATTTTTTAGAAACTCCTTGCAGTCTTCTCCTATGAAGGTCAATGTTGGTTGCGACAATATAAAAAAATTATAGAAGACCTGAGGTGACAAAGAAACAGGAGAGTGGTTCCGCAGTGGAATAATTCTTTGGCTTGAAACATGTCAACAACACTCCTTCTCCTAATGTTGGCGACCTAGAGACATTGCAAAACACCACTGAATTGTACAATCAATAGAGAAAAGGCCCCAATGAGAAGACTGTCTAATCCCCGGCTACCACTACCAAGATCATGACATCCCGGAGCATCACTCCAACGTCCCACCCTAGTAGGAAAGCAACCCAATATTCTTCAAACGCGGGAGGGTATAAGAACCCTCCTCACGGTAAAATTGATAGTTCTCACAAGATTCTCATGAGGAAGAAGATAAAAAATGTTGTAGGGAAAGCGGAAGAGACCGAAACTGAAAGTGAGGACACACCAATAGACCACCTCCTTACAGTCATAGACATCAGGGACACATCCAACATAAGAAATTCCAGAGGTCCAAGTTACTTTGTTCTCACTGGAAGGGGACCAAGAGACCACATCCTTATAGGAAAATACTTTAGGGAAATAGGTTGCACGAGAAATTCCAAAGGTCCAAATTACTTCATTCTGGGTGGAAGGGGATGAGTAGTAGGAATATGCCTTTCACCATTGGGAGTTTTGGTCCTTGCTCCCTAAGATGTTAATTGTATATCCAAAGAACAAGAGAGTGGCATCACAATTGAATAATTCTTTGGCTTGAAATATATCTCTCGGTGTACCAAGAGACCATTTCCTTACAGTCAAAGACTTCAAGGACACAACCTGAACCAGGGACAAATCCAAACCCAATCCAAAAACCTAAAAATGAAAGGAAATGATACATCTCTGAGGGAAAGGATTGTCATCCAAGTCGAGAGACTCAAACTCTCAAGCTGCAAAGCGATTATTTCATTCAGTGTTGATTTATTTTATGAAACCCCTTCCTTTGGTCTTGTTAGGGACATCATCGTCGAGGCAGAAATTTCCCCCCGTTATGGTGGATTTCAATTTGGGCACAAGAGTGGGAATAATTTCTGCATTTCCATCATCCATAGTCGTATCACCGTTCATCGGATCATCTTCTTTCGGCTCAAAATCGACAACATCAACCTCTGCGTCGACTATCAATGTAGGGGGGCTTGTCTGAGCAAGGGGGGTTGCCTTGGAATTCTTTGGCTTGAAATATATATCTTGGCGCACCAAGGGACCATATCCTTCTTTTCTTTTGTGCAGAAGGAGATGAGTAGTAAGAATATGTTGTGGACCACTAGAAGTTCTGGTCATCATGTTCGAAGGTGTTTACTGTATCTGGAAAGAACTGTTGTCAAATTGTTGCCATAAGTTAACGAGAATGTTTGTTTTCTCCAGATGATGTTTGTAATGAACATTCAGAAGGGATAATATAAACCTATGCAAATCTTGGTTTAATGTGTATCAATGGGAGATGTCCTCCAACCTTTCATAGATTAATGACAATTTCTACGATTCCTTCATAATGAGTTGTTACCATTAAATATTACTAATTGCATACTTATAGAAAAGTGTGAAGGTGGCGGTGACGACGAAGAGAGATTAGGGATTGGAGATTTCGTGAAGCCGCCAACCAGACGATGTGCGAAAGAGATTCCATGATTCTTGAAATGAACACTTGGAAGGGATAATACAACCCTCCACAAATCTTGGTTTAATTCGTATTAATGACATATCTCCTCCAGCCTTTCAGACATTAATGAAAATCTTAATGGCTCCTACATGATGAGATATTAGCATTAAATCTTGATAATTTCATATCTAGAAAGAAGTGCGAAGGTGGCGGGGATGGTGAAGAGAAATTAAGCATTGGACATTTTGTGAACCCACCAACCTGCGAAAGAGATTCCAATAAATGGCCAAGTATGGAAAGCAGTTGGTCGAGCTTCAAAACAGGGTCACAAGTTATACTCAGGAGACATAAGGGCCCGATGGTCAAACTGTATGTCTCCGAACTTTTGACTGCAAAATGTGCAACACAAAATAGGGCATGATGATGGACTTCAACAGTCAATTTGTATATCGTGGAACTCTGGGTGTTGTTTGTAGGTCATGGAACAATGGAAGCACAATATTGAGCAAGCCTACCTGGGAACCAATGATGGAAATAGTGTCCAAGTATGGAATGGGGAAGTGGTCGGTCGGACTCGTGATATAAAAGCATGAGACATATTCGAAAAAATGACTAAGTAACTAGAAAGGGAAAGTAAAGGAGAAAAAGAAAGGGGATTTTGGTTGTCAATTTGTATATAGAGGAAGTCTGGTTGTTGTTTGCAGGGGGCAGAACAATGGATACACAATGTTGAGCCCTCCTAGTGGGGAACCCGTGATCGAAAAAGTTGTTGAGTATGGAACAGGGAAGCGGTTGATCAGAATTGTGATATAAAAGTATCAGTGGAAATCTGAACGCGTGAATTCACCAACCTGCGCACTTAGACATTTTTCGAAAAACGACTAAGTAACTAGAAAGAAAGGGGAGGGAAAAAAGAAAGGGGAGGGAAATTTTCGGAAGCAGGAATCGGTGTTAACAAAGCTCCATTGATGGTCTTAACAATAACTATGAAGTGCATTAGAAAGGTGAACAGGCTCTTCAATCAAGGAATAGAGAAAGGGATTCATGGTTATACTTTCCAAGATGTGTTTGCATAAGAGAAGCATAAAAAATCTACAGAAAAATAAATTTTGGGATGTTCAAGTAAAATTATTGTACTGTCAACTTCACAGTAAGTATAACAACGACGAATTTTAATTTTAATTTTCTATGGTTGATATCATAGTTCCATTGGACTTCACATAGAATATATCCTTTTATTTCAAAATATTTCTGAAGATGAATTTTGGTAATTTCATCGATCAAGTAAAAGTGCTAAAATGAGCTACATATTACATTTTCTTCACAGAGCTTACATTAAAAGGTAAAGTAGGTATTGTATATTCTTTAATATCATAGAAAAACCATTAAGATCGTGAATGTATTATCCAACCATAATTCAAAAACCGGGCCCATGAGAACCTTGAACTATAGCACGAAAGCACATGAACAAAAGTGTGCCAAACACAAGACACGACAAAATCAATGGAGACTAGGCATTGTATCCCATCTATAACCAAATCCCCAAATGGGCACCAAGAAATTTTTCAATTACTATATTACCATGAACCAAGATCACTATGAAAATTTTCTTTTGATAGTAGTATGAACCAATATCACGTTGACCTGACAATGTTCTAACATTACTAGTTATGGAAAAGAGTGTCAACATTTAACTTAATGGAGTTTGAACAATGCCAAATTTGCAATATTATTGAAAATTCCTGATGGTTCCATTCAAAGGAGCAAGCCATTTTGACGACACAAAGGATGGACCTTATTTATTCACAGTTGGATACTTTGTATGAGGTTTGTCCTCATGCTTCTCATTCCTAGATTAAACAATATTATGCGCTTCCAGTTCAATTTTCCATGGCACTACAAAACTCTATTCATATCCTCATTGGGTAGCATGGACAAATAAAGATGAGATTGTTTTGTTTCATGTCAACGTTTGATATGATTTTTTTTTTTTTTGGTTCAGCCGATATGCAGTATGGGATTGTCCTCATTTAATGTAAATTTTCTATGGACGCGAAAGTCGCGTAACATGTAGACATTGTTTGCTTTTTTATTTAGGTATACTTCATATGGAAATTCTTCTAACCCAGGAAGAACATATTTTAACAGAGGTTGTCTAATTGTACAATATACAATTGTGTTGTTGAGGGTTTGGATGGAACATTGAGTCAATGTCTATATATGTAAGGGCATTTTTTATTGCATCGTAGGCAATCAATTGTGCCATCATTTATGAAAATAGAGACAGAAGCAGGAGAGTTGCATTTGGCACATACGGGCTTGAAGGGGGTCAAGTACGCACTCACTGCAACCAAAACACCTTCAACCTGTGCACGTGAGCATAGTAGTTAATATATTGAACAATATAATATACAATTGTACAACAAAAAAACTGCAGAAAATTGTTCAAGGCAATTTCTATGAGCAAAGTGTGGATGGAATTGTAGATGTATATGCACAACAGTTGTCGAGCTAGTTATTTTCTTAAGATCCTGAACTATATCTGTTCGCAATTCTAGTACAATTTTTTCTTGGGTTGTGAGAAAGATCCTCTCTTTAACATCTCTTTTCTTTGTTATATTTTTGAAGAGCATAAGTGGAAACTTCCCTTTATGAAATTGTTGTTCCATTGAGGAAAACAAATTTGAATAGGTGTCGAACAATTGCAACTGCAACATGGAACAATTCAATAGTTGTGTAACATAACTGAGATATAGGAACATGTGAAAGTAAAGGACAAAACTAGATATGGAGAATGGTACAATTTCCTTGTCGTTGTCTGACTCTCCATCTTTTATATGGAGAATGTGTTGCGAGCCAATGTTTCTCACGAGTATGACAATTGCACCAATGGTTCTGATTGGGTAAGTGTCGTCGCTTTGTGCAAGTTGGATGATTGTTGCGTCCGGTACGAAATGATATTCTGAACAAATCATGGGAATTTTTTCCACAATACTTGTTTCTTTGAGCAATATAATCTGATCACAATCACCACAGTCATATACTATTTTCGGCAATAAATTAAAATTTGTAATGGATATCCCATTACCTAGCAAGATCTTTTTTGTCGTGTCAGCATGCAAAATGCATCTAGTTTTGTTTTACTTGTCTAAGTAGGTGTTATACATGACCATTATGTCCCTGATGAACACTTGTCCAGTTCGACAGTTGTTCAATCCTTCTATCGATAGTATATTGGGTGTTCTAAGTTTGGATCTGGTGAGATTTTTTGAACATAAAAAGTAATGTGAATGGCAGTCTGCATCATTTTTTTGTTTTCATTTTTTTGGCATAAATGTACAAGTAGATGCACAACTTGGATGAAGTATGCAGGTCCGAGTTTTGTAACCATACTTCTTAGTCTGTGGAGTTTGCACTATGTTGGGTGTTTCACTTGCGCTAGTCGATACTTCTTGTGAACTGAAAAGCATGTGTTTCAAATGACATCAACATATTTATCATAGCATATATGAATAAATAGCTCAGGATATTTGTATGGTAAACATAGCAAGAGCACAATGTATGAATCTTTACCTTTGGCCTTGTCACTATGTTGATGTTTGCGATGATTGACTACTCGTGCCCATGTCACTCATCCAACTTTTTTTGTTGCAAGCATCTGTACATGAACGACTAAATATGCATATGCATTTTATATTGTTCATAATTGTTATGGATGTCACATACAGGCTTGAAGGAGATGGAATATGAAATAGGGTGTCAAGGGATACTTAGGAAACATGAGGACCCGATGGTCAAATTGTATGCCTTGAAAATTTTGAGTGCAAAAAGGTGTAACACGGAACAGGGCATGAAGGGAAGTTGTTTGCAGGTCACAGAAGAATAGAAGCACAATATTGAGCCCACCATCTTGGGATTCTGGCTGTCAATTTGTATATCGCGTAAATCAGGGTGTTGTTTGGAGGACACAGAACAATAGAAGCGCAATTTTGAACCCGCCAGCCCGGGAACCTGCGATCAAAAAGTGGCTAAGTATGGAATGAGGAAGTCATCAATAGGACTCGTGGTATAGAAGCATGAGTATAAATGTGAACCCGTGAGTCCACCAACCCACACACCTAGAAATTTTTGGAAAAACGACTAAGTAAAGCAACCAGAAAGGGAAAGTAGAGGGGAAAAAGAAAGGGGAATTCGATTAAGTATAGAAGAGGAAAAAAAAGGGATAATAGAGTGGGAAAATAGGAAAGGGGAGGGAAATTTTCGGAAGTGGGAAGTCTCAACAAAGGCCCATTGTTGCCAAATCATCATTTTCTAGTCCAATATTTTATCCACCTATTCATTTTGTGTGTTTTATTTAACATCACAATTGGTATACCTTTTTGAAGATTGTACTTTAGCTTCCTCTATTGTTGCATATAATATTTCATCCTCTTGTCCAACCAATCTGTTTTTTTCAATGTAGCAATGCAGAAAATACAATGGACATGAAGGTAAGTTGGTATGTAGAAAGACATGTAAAAAAATAAATACAATTCTATTTATTTCAATGTAGCAGCACATAAAATACAATTGACATGAAGATACGTTATTATGTAGGAAGATACATAGTATCTACATACAATAAATTAGGTGCAAATCAATAGAACAAATATACAGACAATAAATGAAATACAAAACAATGGAATATAAAATAAGAGTAGAAGCATGCACCTTTGTATTTCCTCTTCTACATTAGTGGTTAAGAGTCCTTCGTCTTCTCCAGTTTTTTTGTTTGTTTCAATGTGGGAATGCACAAAATACAATGAACATGAAGGTAAGTTGGCATGTAAGGGAAAACAAGTAATATGTACATAAAGTAAATGAGAATCAAAGGAATAGGATAAAAGATAGAGTTAGAAGCATGAACCTTTGTTTTTCTTGATCCATGGTTGTGGTTATATAGAATTTTTCTTGACCAGAAAATATTAAGAAGTTGGATGGTCCCAGCTAAATGATTTGGTTTTGTGCAACAAAGTATCCAGATATGCTTTAACACATGTAAATATAATTTTGTAATATGTTTGATGTATATTTCATAATTCAAGTACAAGACAAATTGTATCATGGTCAGACCAGTTTGTGTATAAGATAAAGAGGTTGTACTGTGATATGGGCACATTTCACCATATATGGTCAATAAGTGTGTTTTGTACATGTTTTATCTTAACCTAAAGAAAGCGGAGATTGTAATTGCAAATGTAGTTTTCCAATTCTTTTGTTATGGCACTACTTTGTAGCATGTTAACACTGAAGTCTCCTAGAATCATAATGGTTTCTTTCATATGTAAATGGTGTAATGCATTTGAAAAAACATTCATTATGTTAGCAATGTTGCACGCGGAGCAACACAAAGATTGAATATTTCAATTTGCAATCCACAGAAAACTATTCTTTCTAGCACCATCTCAACATCTTTTTTTTCTACAAGAACATTTTGCAAAGGCATGTAGGTATGGTTCAAAGTTTGGAAAAAAAAATTGGAGAAAAATTTAAGAGCATAAGAGAAATGTATGCCAATTTTGTGCAATTTTGTTGCAACTTAGCCACCATTGTACCATACCTAGCCCTTCTACAACTACCTATAGTTTTCTTCTACAAGAACATCATGTAAAGGTAACAAGCTTGACATCGCATTTTTCATGCGAAAGACACGGGTTTGATTCATGTACGGGATAGGTAGGTACTCATTCCTGGGAAAGTTGGGAATATCATAGAGGGCAAGGTGTGAAGGATGAATAATTCCTTTTTCAATTGAGGCGTTAGATTTCCACTTCATCACATACGACAAAGGACTGAGATTTGTAATTCTAGGAAAAATGACAGCTGGAGTTTTGCAGACGACATTGGTATCCACATGGTGCAGAGCCTAGGGAAGCAATCGAAGGAAAATTTAAGAGAAAGAGAAAAAGATATGCCAACCTCTATGGAAAGTCTACAGGATATGAATGATGAATAAATACTTAAACATTCTTACATGCAAAATGGAAACAATGAATACGAATGAAAGTATGGTATTGAAAATTACTCGTCAATGACAAACGATAGAACTGTAGGCCCAATTGCGGGTGTAGGAATTGAACTCTGCAAAGTGAAAAAAAACAACCCCAACTGTCAGTGCAGGACCCCAAGCTTGCAAAGTTGAAGCAAACAAAAGAAAGAAGCAAGCAACAAACCAGTGACCAGGCATGAACAGGTCTAATTGCAGGTGCAAGACCTCAGCCCTGCAAAATTGAACCAAAGAAAAAAAAAGCAACAACCAACAAACCAATGAACAAGTAACAACCAGTGAACCAATAAAGAATATATTTATCTTCAATGATGACTAAATTTCATTCCAATCATAGAATAAATATGAAACATATCATTACCATGCGACTGGACATACTTAAACATTCTTACTTGCAAATTGTAAACAACAAACAACAATGAATGAATATGAATGAAACTATGGCATCGAAACTTATTCATCAATGATGAATGACAGAATCGTAGGTCCAATTATGGGTGCAAGACTTGAACTCTGCAAAGTGAAAAAATACCTCCAATTGCGGCTGTAGGATTCCATCCTTGAAAAGTTGAACGAAACAAAATCAAGAAACAAGCACCAATAGGTCCAACTGCAGGTGCATGACCTCCACCTTGCAAAGTTGAACCAAACAACAACAAGTAGCAACCGACGAACCAATGAACCAGCAAACAAGCAACAACCAATGAACCAATAAACAATATATCTATCTTCAATGATGACTAAATTGCATTCCAAGCACAGAAGAAGTATGAAACATATGATGGCTATGTGATTGGCGGTGGACAACAATATTATCCAAATTCACTGCAACATTGTATGGAAAAATTCGAGGAAAAATGTATTGTGACGAGCGTATTTAAGTAAACATTTAAGGTTGTCAAGCCTATTTAAGGGCCTCACGCTATGTAAACATTTAAGCTATCGGGCCTATTTAAGGGCCTCACGCTATGTAAACATTTAAGTTGTCAGGCCTATTCAAGTACCTCAAAAAGAGTGTCAATGCTCAAAACTTTCGGTATGTAAACATTTCAATAAAAATATAAATAATAAAAACATTAAAAAAGAGCATCGATGCTCAAAACTTTCGGTATGTAAACATTTCAATACAAATAAAATAATTTAAAAAGAGTGTCGATGCTCAAAACTTTGGATATCTAAACATTTAAAACATTGGGAATAGTGAAGCTGACAATAAGACTTCGAATCTATTCTCCAATGAGATGATGACATATAAGTTTTTTTATTATTATATAAAATATAAAAAATAATGTTTTTAGTTCTATAGGTCAAACAATAGAGATGATGCGAAAATTTATAGTCAAAGAACATATTAATATGAAGTCAACGAATTATCGATCACTATAGTCCCTCTACGCCTTCAACAAGGACTAATAAAGTTATCCCTTTCACGATGTAATAAACTTAGCCCTTTCACTATGTAACGAAAAGGGAATTTATTTGCACACATCAACATGGTAAAGTATTTTATATGTATTAATTTCAAAAAGCATGCGAGGAAGTTAACATAGTAATATATATAAATATTTTTCTAAATAAATAAGTGAACTATTTATATTAACAATTTAAATGAAATAAAAATGAAATAGAGTTGTTAATATATTTATTGGATAAATGTTTAAATGGTAAAAATTAAAATTAAAATTTATTTATAAAATGTTTAATAGGATTTAACATTTTTAATTAAAAAAATTTAGGCAAAAATTGAACATAAGTAGGAAAGATAATAACATGTCCTTTTAATTGTTTAAGTTAAATTTAATTGACTCCTAATCTAAAAGATTAGATGATTTTTTAGTGGATAATTTTATTTTCACTAATAATATATTTTTTTTTTGTAACTAGGGGAATCGGTAACAACGGCAGTATCGTACTCGCGTGACACGGGGTCGAATCCTGCCGGCTGCCTTATAACCCCTAGGGAGAAACGCATCGCCCGCAAGCACGCCCTCCGGGTAAATCGGGGTGAGAATCGACCTTGAGACCTCATTTTACATAGTTTCTTCCATTTACACGGCACTTGCCAATCGGTCTACACCCCCGCGGGCTTAATATATTAATGGAGTCATTATCCTTAAAAATTTTAAATTTGGTCATTCTACAATTTCACTTCATCTACAACTAAATTTAAATTCAAGATAAAAGAACATCCAATTAAAGTTTGAAATGACATGGATATTATGATCTACAATCTAATATATTGTGTAATCAAATATATATACACTAAAGAAAATATTTTTCAAAACTAAAAATTAAAATATATGTTTTATTATAATAATAATAATAATTTATTTTTAAGGTCACGACAGATATTAAATTGATGTATATTAGGCGTGGAATAACAAAGCTTCTAAGATTCTTTAAATACCAGAGAAATACTTTAAATTCTTCAAAAATATTAATTTTTAATATTTTTTTTTTTTTTTTTTTTGGGTAATATGGTTTTGATATTTACAAAACACAACTAAATAACTTTGTTTAAGGGAGTAAATCAAAATTTTTAGATTTTTGCTTGTGAGAAAACTTGTGGATCCATATATTTAAGTAATCGACCCTAGATTTCACGAAGGTTCAATATCATTTTTTAGGATTTTGAGTATCATTAAATTAAAGATCATTTTGTACATTATTTGGAAGTATGAAATGGGACATGTTAGACAATTAGAAGTGAAAATAGATTTCAAGAAATCCCCTTTAGAAAAGAAAATGAAAATTTCAAAACGTGTCAATTTCAACCTCTTCTTGTTCAACGTAATAGGCACCACTCTCTTCTTCTAAGGGGAACATAAAAATGTTAGATATCTCAGTTAGTCTTCACCCACTGAAAATTAGTGACATTTGGCCATGATTTGTCTAAGAATAAAGTAATAGGGCTTGAGACCAAAGTGAACTAAGCTTGATTTGAATGATAAGATGGTGAAGCAAGTTCTATAGCAGGTGAAGTCAATTTTGGCTATGAAGATTGATGTTGTAGATCACCACTTTCCACCAAATCATGATCTAAGGTATAGGCAACTCAACCCTCCTCTTCCCTTTACATTAATTGCAAATAATCTTATAATAGTCTTCCACAAAGATAATATATTTTGTTTGGCATAGTCATTAGCTAGTTGGCATATAGATTAGAGTATGGTTTGTCCTTTGCTTCCATTTGGAGTGACCAAGTGGAAATGCGACACACTCGGCATAGAGATCAGAGTATGTTTCCATTTGGAGTGAACAAGTGGAAATGTGACATACTTGGCATAGACATTAGAGTATGTTTCACACTTTGTTTTCATTTGGAGTGAACAAATGAAAATGTTACACAATCAGCTTTGAAATGGAATTGATGGAAAATGTGGTTTGATAATTAGTTGAAAGAAAATAATATGATTCATATTTGGAGTGAACAAATGGAAATGTTACACACTCAACTTTGCAATGGAATTGATGGTTTAAGCATTAGTTGAAAGAAAATAATATGATTCAAGATCAATGTGTCATTGTCACTGGTAAGCATATTCTCACTTTAAAAGAAAAGCATTGGTATTAGTGAGCATATTCTCAGTTTGAGAAAAAGGGAGGAGTCTCGACTCTTCATGCCCTCACGAGAGTCTTACTAGTAAGACAAGTAAAGATTGCTTAAACATCATATCTCTCCCATTTTTAAGTAAAAGGTCATACCAACACATAGTAAACATTTTATATTTTTATTACTGACCAAGTGATTTTCAACTTAATGTTATAATTATATTTTGTATGAAATTTTTGTAACTTAAAATTTAATTTAAGTATATGATTGATGGAATTTTTTTATTGAAAACCTTTACTACTAATATCATGGTTTAAAAATAATAAAGAATATACATTTGTTTTAAGATAATGTTGATCTTAATATATTTATTTTAATTTTTGGGTATGTTGATGTTTAGACAACATCAGGAAAAAATTACTCCATATTTATATATATATGACATGATATTTATAATACAAAGTATAAATATATATAATAAATAAGTGGTTATTTATTATTTAAGGGATCTATCCTTTCATGGATGGTCACCATATGTTCTCTATATATGGAACACTCGCCATTGTAATAACATATTCATTTATATAATATTATCTTATATGAAAAAACATGGTATCAGAGCAAGAATGTACTTGAATCCCTCATGGGAGGGCTTAGGTAAATGGAATCCTTTGGGATAAATATTGCTCCCTTAAATAAATGACTTTGGCATGATTTGAGAGCCATAGGCATTAAAGGGCCGTAGCAAATTTTTGTATGGTACAACTCGTTATGAAAAGAACGTACGATGGGAATGCTTACTGCGGGGTATAAATTCCAAGTATGGTCTATGTTTGTGTGATAGGAAGAGTTGGAGCACCATTAGATGGCATTCATTTCCAGTTTGAACAAAATTTGAACTGGTCCTCCAACAATTTGAAGTTTTATCTCTAATCCATGGGTTAGGGCTTAGTCACGGGTTATTACTTGTAGAAATTGACAAAGCCATGTACAGGTAACAACAACAGGTTGTTGTAGGCATATGATCGACGCTAGAAGCCAGGGTATTGTTATCACTATGTGATGGCTCTGATGGCTTCCCATCCCCATGTCGTCTCTCTCCTTCATTGAAATTGCATGCTTTTATGCATCGACATGTAAATGCATAAACATGTTTTACTGAATTCATAAAGGGATTTGAGATCATGCGGGCTACTTATGTGATAGGAGATGTGGTGTCGGCGATGGGAGCAAGGAGGTGTGGTGTTGGTAATGGGAGGATCACCTCTTGTCTGGATTTAAATTTCCAATGATAAACCACATGCCCTACCTAACTCCATGCCTTTTACCCTGTCCCTAAATCATATAATTATCTTTCACTTCTTCTATCGAGTGTTAGATAGGAACACTTAGCTCACCGAACAGTTCTGGATGAAAACTATGGGCTAGTGTGCAGAATTTCCTGGCACTAATGTTTTGGTGGAACTTCTGGTGTTGGAAATGAGTGCACAGGTGTTGGCGATAGATACAGATTTATCTACCAAGAAAAATGCATTCTTGATGTTGTTTAATTGGGCTTAGGATCATGCGATTGATAGCCATATGTGTGTTAAAATTTTGGTATGCTCATTTAACCATAGACAATGTCACATCATTGTCACCCAACTATAGGAATTCACTATGCCACCCCCGAGCACACTAACCTTTTCTTAGATAGAATGATTCTGACAAGTCCACACTAAAACCAACAAATAAACCTTAACTAGAAACACCATTGTTGCAGCAACAACACAATACCAAGACAAAGTACCTATACTAATAAAATCGTACCTTTACCAAGAGAAACACACAAGAGAGATACCAAAAAGATTGAGATTACACCATGACAACTGCTACACCACCCTCTCCATACTTGTGCCTCCTTCTATTACAACTGCAATTGTTGCTCCACATACTTGCACCCTCCTTCTGTCGAGTGAGTGTATGAGAGTGTATAAATGAGCTAAGTCGTCACCTTATTTATACTTATTCTGCCAGTGAACTTTTCCCACAGGGCCGAGCTGTCTTTTCTCGCAAATACAATTTACTTTGACTTTTTTCTGCCAGGGTCGACTTGTCTTTCTGGGGTTTTCTATTTCTTTATTATTTTTCTCCTTGGGCCGACTTCTCTTCTAGGGTTTTCACTCATATGTTCAATGGTTCTCTTACTTACAAAATATTATATTCTAAGTACAAAGGTTACAGTTGGAGGTTAATTGAACTCCCACAGCTACCAAAACATAAACAATTTGGAACCTCAATGTTGTGCTGAAATGGGAGGATTTGTTGAAGATGGCTGTTCTCGAGTTGATTTGGAAGATATACAGGTAAACCCCCATAGAGAAGGAGAAATATGTCAAAACAAGTTGCAAAGCATGGTTGGTGTGGTAGTAGTCATTTTGGACCAGGGTTCTCCTAGAAAGAGGGAGCCAGATGGCTTATGCAGAGAGGCATACATAGAGGGAAAGACCTTCCAACATGATGTTAAGGAGAGAAATTTTTAGACATGATGCTTAGAGACAGGAAGTCTCTAGGAGTAGTATACCTCCAGGACGAGATCATACCAGATAGCAGAGACAGTTCCAATGATCATGGATACCTCCAATCAAGACCGATTGTAGCACAACTATGGTGATAGATAGAGTAGAGGAGGAAAATACATTATGAGAATCAGGGGGAGCATGTTTAGTAGTCCCAGTACATGAGTCAAGCTAGGAGATGTTGAGGAAGCAAGATTGGAAGCAGTTCCAGTGTATGTAGAGGCACTCCCATAGAGGGAGTAGGTACTATCCAGAGGGAGCAGAGATTGAGTTACCTCCAGAGAAGGAGGAAGAGCTAGATTTAGTTTCATGGGGAGTGCACATGACAATAAGAGTACTTCAGGAGTATGCTTCAGTTTGAGCTCTGCTATGATATATTGGACTAGATGGAAGAAGAATTCTGTCATACTCGGTACTGTAGAGGCAAAGTATATTGTAGCTTGTGATGTAAGTACATAAGCAATACGTCTTCGTAAGATAGTTTCTGTACTGTTTGATTAGGCACTAGATTCGATCATATTATACTATGATAATCAAAGTTGTGTGAAGCTTTCAGAGAACCTTGTGTTCCATGACAGGTAAAAGCACATTGAGATCAAGTATTATTACATTTATGATCAAGTCCAAAACGGAGAAGTAAAACTCCAGTATATCTCCATCGATGAGCAGATACTGGATATTCTGATGAAGCCCTTGTCCAAAGGGAAGTTTGTTTGCTTCAGGGACAAGTTGGGACTTGTGGAGATTTCTCCCCTAGTTGAGAGGGAGTGTTGATATGTATCATGCTAGTACAACTTAGATATGATGCATTAGAATCATGCTAGTACAAATTAGATATGATGCACTTTCTTGACTCGCATCATGCTAGTACAGCTTAGATATGATGCAATAGCATCATGCTAGTACAACTTAGATATTATATGGAAGCATCATGCTAGTACAACTTAGATATGATGTGGAAGAATCATGCTAGTACAACTTAGAGATGATGTAGATGATACTCCACATCATGCCAGATCATCTTAGATATGATGCATTTGCATCATGTTAGTATGGCTTAGAGATGATACAGTGGATGATATGACTTGATGTTCACCATGACAGATGAATTGTGGCTCAGATATGATGTAGTTGATGATATTACATGATACATTTGATGTAAATTTCCATTAGATAAAATTTGTGAACTTGAATACATTTAACTAGTTGTTATGAAAATCTCCCTAGTTGAGGGAGTGTTGAATTTCTGTAACTATGATCGGTCTTAATAATGTATATATTCGAAAAATAATATTCTAGAAAAGAATATGTGTACTTGTAAAATTTGGCCCTACATGTGGCATAGATGGCGACCTAATTAGGAAGCATTGTCCTTGTAGTTACGTGACACTTTGTTGTGTGCATGAAAATTGCAGGACACATGCGCAGTTGTGAGACTATGGCGGAGATTGTGTGTCTCTGGACAATAGTTTTGTGCTACTACGATGGTTGTGTACCACTAGTGGAGATTGTGTGTCTCTGGATAGTAGTTGTTGTTGAAATAATGTAACTGCGAAGAGCATTCTTATTATTATTGGATTAAATCCCCATTGCGGATTAATCATGTCATTATTATTATTGTTATTATTGGATTAATCCCCATTGTGGATTAATCATGTCGGTAATTGTATAAGGACCAAATACCCTTTTGCGGATTGGTTATCGGACAATTACAAAGGGCAGAATAAGAAGTCCCCCCCAACAGTTATTATGGAAGACCCAAAATTAATTAAATGTGGGTTTACCCACCCAAAGTGAGAGGTCGGCCCTGCCAGTTGTGACCTTTCACACGTGCCAGTATTGTATAAATAAGAGGCTAGAGCCTCACTTCAAACACACAACTCACTTGCTCAGTTGGAGAGACAAGTTCTGATTTGTTACCGGCAAAGGAGAGAGGAGAAGAAGAGTGGCACATATCTTGGAGAGGACTATCTGTATTGGTTTGAGTTATCTCTTGAACATTGTATAAGCTATTTATGATAAGGAAGTTTTTGCTGGGTTTTCTTCCCCTAGAGGGTTTCCCAGGATAAAAGTTGTGTCTCTTGTGAATATGTATTTCTCAGTGATCTTGTTCTTATGATGCTCTTATCTATTGAAATGCAA
>JASDQU010226959.1:4265-16151 GCA_032191745.1 Picea mariana | reverse complement strand
TAACATATCCTTAGTCCCTTGACCTTCTTCATAGTTTTCTGGTATCATGTTCATCTTTTCAATTTTGGAAATCATTCTAGGGAAATCCAAAACCTCATGACGAACATCTTTACAATAAATACAATTAGGACCTACACCAGGGCATTCCTTAGCAAGATGTCCCGGTCTTCTATAGTTATAACACAATGTCAATCCTCTCTTCCTTTTAAATGATCCCCAACCTTTCTTGTACTATGCACTGGGATCATAGTGAGGGACTTGCAATCTACAAAAATTCTTTCTAGGTTTCTGCATGCACTTGTTAGTCCAAAGATTCTTTCTATGCATAGAAATAACATATCTTTCACTATCTCTATAAAATCTATTCAGATCAACTCTTTCTTCTAGCTGTGCCCTAGTTTTCAGACTAGGACAAAATCTATCAAACACACCTAGATTCATATTTTTGAAGAAAACATTTACACTTATCTTACCTTTATTAGAGAAAAAAGCTTTAATATCTTACCTTGTTTCTTCATTTGTTGGAGCAGGGGAAGACCTAGGGTTCAACGCTTCAACAATGCACCAAAAAGACCCTAACTACCGACCCTTTCGGCAACACCTGTGAAGCAGATGAAGTCTCACCTGAGGTAGAGGCAGGGGAGGTTGTAGGACTCAGGTGTCTACAACCTAGCTGGGACACAGATCTGTGATCATAACACTTAATAGAGAACTTATACAAAAATATGCATTAAGTTATGATTCTTATTCACATTGCAGATTAACCCTAATTACAGATCAACACAAGATCTAACCCTTACAACCTCTTAGCACCTAGCATAAGCTCAAATCTAACATTCATTCACATCATAAAGAACTAAGAATTCATAGATATATCTATCATGCATCAATAACAGTGCACTAAGAAAATAGATACATAAATAACATGGAAAACATGGCACAAGCACATCGACACAGGATATACATGGTTCACCCTAGTGTGGGGCTACGTCCACCAACTCTTCTTCTTCTTTATTAGTCTCCTTCAATCTTCTTACAGGCACAAAGACACATAGCTCACTCTGCACTGGACAGGTGATCTGTTCACAACATGCTAGATCCACCTTCATCAAAGTTAGGTCATGACACAAAGCCTTACATATTCTATGCACAAAGCACTTACACAATGCTTGCACTTAGCTCTGCAAGCCTTAACACATCCATGCACAAATCCAACTAGCTATGCAGTAAGCCGATCAATGACTAGTAACTACTTCTTACATCACTTAGTTACTTATTTATACATTACAAAGAGGCCTAAGCATGGGTAAACCCATGGGACGACATCCCATACCAATTACATAAACCCTAAAAGCCTAAAAATCCTGCAAAATGGGTGAGATCCCGTGATATGCACTTTGCCTGGGTGCTCCATCTTCGAACAACCTGTCGAAGTCCCAAAAATGGTAAAAAACGACCAATGTTTCTTCAAAACTTGGTCGAGGGCCAACAACTGTACAAGGATAAATCCCTACAGAAGGCATGTCATACAACTATGAGAATGGGCCAGTGATTCAGAGCCAAACACAAGTACCTTTTACTAGAAAAGGCCACCAACGTTTTCTACCAAAACCCTAGCCAATAGGTAAACATTTCTTGGCAACCTAGTGCCAACCAAAATCTATTCCCCTCTTTTCATTTGAATCCGCCACAAACAAGACTAACATTTTTGGAAACTATGCATTTTCCAAACTTTTCGATACTTTTGAACGATCCGATCTATCATGATCCGTGTTGGCCCCCCATGCCGACTAAGTTTCCATCGGACATCCATAAGCTCTAAGGAAATCCTGGCAAAGATCTAGGTGATCATGTTATGACTTTTCACTTATGGTGCTCATCCAACTCATTAAAGGATTATTCCCTTCAGTTGTGTTTGTTTCAATGTACTCTTATAGGGGGTGTCGTGAAATGGTATATCGTGCAATATAGCTCGAAGTATGCTTACTTTAATGACCTTGCTATGGTATTCTTAAACCATTTCTAGTTATTGGTAAGATATGATCCTGACACTGAGTTTCTGGCCAACTTTGTGCAAACGAAATATGACCATATCTCGGATCACATCTGCGAATGGAAATGATGAAAGAGTTTGACCAAATTTAAGGTCCCTCCCACATTTTTACTCTAGTGGTTCCTAAATTCCTTGGTGCCTTGCGTATCCAAAGACGTCACGACGTCCAGGTTTTTTTTCGAAGAAGAAGCTATCATGAGATCCCAACAAATGGAGTTGATTTACTCTCAGTCTGGTATGCTATATGATATCCTACCCGACACACCATGGTTGACGTTCGACAAGACCAAACAGAAGTTCGGGCCTCACGCTGATGACAAAGTACGATAAACACAGAGGAAGCCTAGAGATTAATTGTCTAATCAGTTACAACAACTATCAATTTAACAGAGTGTGGCCAGCCAAACTCCTAGTTCAACTGCCCTTGTAACCCAAACATTGAATGTACACAGTGTGAATCGATAAATCCCAAGGGAAACCAACAAACCGAGCAAAAGAGGAAACCTAAAACCATGAAGGGTAAGGGGGATAAGAAGACTGCAAATAATGCTGGTGAGGGAAAAAATGAAAAGAGAAAGGTGAAGTTTCTATGTAATCTTTGCAAAGAGGACCATTTGACTCACCAATGCCCTTTTCTTGAGGAAGCCCAAAAGCTATTGCCACAATAGCAGTCTGCCATGTTAACCAACCCTTTTCCGTAAGGGAAAAATTTGGCTCAAGATTCCTCATTCATGAGCACTTCTGGTGGTAGTTAGGGTGCCCTTGTGCCCAATGCTAACAACCGGTCCGCAAATGTTTATATGATGAAAGCTCAAGATAATATACAGACCAGGGCTCATAAGTACGGAATGCCAGAATCTATTGAGAAGGGAAAATAATCCTTCAACCCACTGAATCCTCTTCAAATTGAGAATACTTTGGGAGAAACAATGAATTGCATCCCTAAGGGTGCATTCAAAAAGGCTTCTGATAACCCAAACACAAGGGCTACTAAGAATTACTCCATTGTGGAGGATCTGGCACAAACGCCTTATGAAATGTCCACTCTGGAAGTTCTCCAGAGTTTACCCTCACAGAGAAAAGCGTTGTTGTCTTCCCTGGTAGTGGCCGAGACCACTAACTCATGAATGATTTATTTTGACCATACAGACCATAAGCCTTGTCTTCCTCACCATGTCACTTTTTAGATAGTAGTGGTGTATGGCATGAAATCATTGACACATAACATTTTTCGTATGATGGTTCATGAGGGTGCCTCGACTTGCGTGATGTTGTTGGCATGTTTGAAGGCCATTGACCAACCTGAGTTTCCTTCATTGCCCACGTTTCTAACTGTATTTGACGATCGATCTTTCAGACCACATGGCATAATTCCTTCCTTTCCCATGATGTTGGAGGGTAAACCTATGTGTGTCGAAGTAGAAATAATCGATGTGCCTCTCGGCTACATTATGTTTTTAGGGAGAAGTGGACTTATTCTATGAAAACAATTGTATCCACCATTTTTTGGGTCTTATGTTTTCCTCACAAAGGTCGGATTATAACCATTGATCAGTTATCCTTCTCGCATCCTGAACTTTCATCGAGGGCATCCAAAGTATCAATGATTGAAAACCCACAACAAGGTACCATTAACTTAGGTGCCATATTGTTTCCATCTTTAATGGGGACTTTTGATTATCCACCGTCTGCCAATGATGTTAGGTTCATTTCAGCTATCCCCGACCATTTGAAGGCTACGATTTTTCAATTTGTGTTTTTTATAATGAGTTACTTTAATGACCCATGGATTTTACCTTCCTCATCGGCTTTGATGGAGGGGATAGGGAACTATGGAATGGATATGCCCTTATCCACTGCTGAGGTCACGTAAAATATTGTCCAACAAGCCTCAATCAACCCTAATCCGGCTCCACCATAGGAGATAGATCCCATTCTAGAGCATTTTTGGGCTCACGACTCTCTCACCACTTATGATCCTTTGGAGTTATTTTTTCCCTCTAACCAGCTGATTTTAAAGGCAATGACTGGCTAGATGGACCTTGGGAAGATATTCATCACATATCTTATTTCTTACCCAAGTTGAAAAGAATAGAGGAAGGAGAATTCATTATGACTGTGAATGGAGATGCCCCTTGTCCTATTAACCCTCTGGCCACACACAAGATATATGCCGAGGGAAACATGGAAAGTATAGCTGAAATGATTCCTATCGACATATATAGAACCCATGGTGTCGTGGAAAATGTCTTCGTCGTAGTGGATAATTCTCCCGAAGAGATTCAGATCTACACTATTTTTTTTAAATAATTTCGCGACGACTTTGTTTGGTATTATGAGGAAATTCCAGGCATTGATCCACGTATTGTTGAATAAGATATCACAAATTACCTTGATGGTAAGCTTTCCCAGTAGAAGCTTCGCCTGGTCAATCCTCGCAAGGTAACGACGATAAAGCATGAAGTAGAGAAGCTCATCAATGCTTGTTTCATCTATCCTATGCAATTGATGGAATGGGTAACGAACCCTATTCCTGTAAACAAGAAGCAAGGTATGATCCACATATGTATGGACTTTCGTGGCCTGAAAAAATATTTCCCGATAGACAATTTTCCAACCTCATATATTGACCAAATCATTGATGAATGTGCGGGTTGTGAGGTCTTTTCTTTCATGGATGGTTTTTTTAGGTACAATTAGATTTAGATCAAGCCTGAGGACCAACATAAAACAAATTTTGTATGTCCTTGGGGTACATTTGCGTATAAAAAAATGCCTTTTGGCCTTAAGAATGTTGGATCCACTTTTCAATGGGACATGTTGTTTTGTTTCCACAACCTCAAACACATAGTCGAGGTTTATCTCGATGATATGGAATCAGGTTCCCGTAAGAGATCCGATCATCCCTCCCATTTACAACTTATCTTTGAGAGGTATCGCTACTATCAGATTCTCCTAAATCCAAACAAGTGTAGTTTTTGTGTGAGATCGGGATGCTTGTTAGGTTTTATCATTTCAACTAGAGGGATCATGGTTGATCCTCTGAAGGTTGAGACAATAGCTCAATTTGCTGCCCTGCGCACAATCCCCCAGCTTCAAAGTCTACAAGGGAAATCCAATTTTCATCGGTTTTTTGTTGATAACTATGCCAAGATTAATAAAGGGTTCATGTGTCTCTTGAAAAATTGGGTCCCATTCTATTGGGATGAAGTGACTCAATGCTCTTTTGAAGCATTGAAACACACTCTAACGTCTTCTCCTCTCCTGAATCCTATGGATTATGAAAGGATTTATTTTTGTATTTGGATGTCGCATTATCTACTATTGGCATGGTCTTGGTCCAAGAGGATGAGATACTCAAAGATCTTGTCATTTAATATCTTATCTGAGGCCTGATTGGACCGAAATTCAACTACACACATGTTAGGAAACTTGTTTTGACAACTGTTCATGCTGTCAAATGGTTTCGTCATTACATATTACTTCGCAAGACCACCATCATAGCCGTCATCAACCCTTTTCAATATGTGTTAACATGATGGGTCATCGGTGGTAAAATTAGTTGATGGATAGTCATCCTGCAAGAGTTTGACTTGGATTTTGTTTCAGAGAAATCTAAAAAGTCCTTGGTCTTTGCTGAACTAATCTTAGAACTTCCGATCAAAAGTGGTAATATTTTTCCTAAAGAGTCACTGATCAATGGAGATCTTTTTCTTATTGTATCTTTGAACCCTTGGTATGGAGATATACTTATGTATATTTATACTTTGAAGTGCCCTTCTTGTACTTCTTGCGATGAGTGTCAATGGATACACCACCAAGAGTGGAACTATATTATCCTTGATGAAACTTTATATCATTGAGGAGTGGATTTCATTCTCCGTCAATGTCTCATTCACAAAGAAGCATAAATTGTTTTAAACGACTGTCACATAGGAGCATGTGGCGGTCATCTGTCAGGGTTGGGAACAACCCAAAATATTCTTCACCCTGGATACTTTTGGCTCGCATTAATCAAATATTGTGTAGAGGTGGTCAAGAAGTGTCACTCATGCCAGAGCTTCTCTCGAAAGATGTGGGCACACCCAACTCCCTTGTTCCTAGTTATTGTTGTTGGTCCCTTCACCACGTGGGGGGTTCATTTCACTACATGTCGCCCAGTTTCAGTTAGGGGGCATCACTATATCTTCATATCAGTAGAATACTTTACTAAGTTGGTTGAAGCTATGCCGACATTCAACAATGATGGGGAAAAAACTGTCGTTTTTGTTTTCAACCAGATTGTAGCCAGGTTTGGTATTTAGAAGGAGATTGTCATAGATCATGGAAGTCACTTCTAGAACAAAATGATGTTCGAATTAACATCAAAATTAGGGTTTAAAAAAGAATATTTGTCACCTTACTACCCACAAGTGAATGATCAGGTAGAGGCTGTTAATAAGTCTCTCAAGACTATTCTTCAATGAACAATTAATTCGGCCAAGTCAAATTGGAATTTGATGTTGTACTTGACACTTTGGTCTTATCAAAATTCAGTCAAGAATGCTACCAGTTTTTCTCCTTTATAGCTCATCTATGGGCTGTAGGAAGTCTTTACCATAGAATTCCAAATACCTTCTCTTAAGTCGGTAGTGGAACTACTGTTTGACACTACACCTCTTGAAGAACGTGTTTTATATCTCAAGCAGATCGATGAGCAACATCGAGATATATCCTTGGCCAACGAGGATCACAAACAATGTGTCAAGTGTTAGTATGATCAATTCATCCACCACCAAATTTTATTTGAAGGCAATCTTGTCCTAGTCTATGACTAAGACAAAGATCCCTTGGGGGTAGGCAAGTTCAAATCCATGTGGTTTAGAGCATTCATTGTGAAAAAAGTCTCAGAAAAGGGTTCTTATCATCTGGTTGTTTTTTAGGGTAACGATTTATCGGAGCCTAGAAATGGAATCTACCTTAAGAAATATTACACTTAGGTTGATCTCCTAAGCGCGACTTCTTGTATATATGTATAGATTTATTTATATAGTCTTGTCTTTTTTTATTTTTTATGGACATGTAGTTATTGTGTTTTCTTTTCACTTTGGTAGATGTCAAGTGAATCTGAAGTCTATGTCAGGTTGGTAGACAGTGGTAGACGACACACTTTGAGGCTTTCTTCCACAACTTGGGTGATTTTTACACCTTTTGGTCATTGATGTCTTATGGAGGTATTTGTCTAGGAAAAGCAACCAGTAATGTTGTCGAGTATAGTGTAGTAATATAATTACTATGTGATGCCTTGTCACATGGTATTTCTCACCTCTAGGTTTATCTAAATTCTCAAATGGTCGTGTCCAAGTTAAGTGGGGTGTACTGTGTCTATGATCCCACCCTTCACTGATGATTTCTTAGGGCACATCTCTTATAACTCTATTTTCATTATATTACTTATATTCATGTTCCCAGGAGATCTATCAACTAACAGATACATTGGCTAATCAAGTATTAGATTGGCATGTTGCTCACACATAAAAGTAAAAAACACACACATACATGCACATGTAAATACATTTATACAATTTTTTTATCCATAAGACAAAAATATGTATATATAATATATCCCAAAAAATAATGTCACGAGCAAAAATTGGGCAATAAAATTCCTCAAATAGAGTTAGTGTATATCGCTGGGCTCAAGCCCTCACTACAAAGTACAAAAAGTTCTCTTGAAACATGTGTGGTCCAATACTAAATATGGTCTGGACCTATTGGATCTACTATAATGAACTAGAACATTTGAAAGATGCCATAACAAGTGGATCCAAGTCCTGGGCACCCCTACAGCATGTGGTTGCATAGACGGGGGAAGGTCCTCTATCTCTGCCATCAACACTGCACATATGAGAGCTATCAGGTTCCTCTCTAGTCGTAACACTACTCTCTCAGCCTCTCTGGCTGGGGGTCCTCCTACAGTTATTGGTCCTCTTTCTCTTGCTGGTCCGACCTCTGCTTGAGAATGACACCTGGTCCTGGAAAAGTCAGTTGATTGCAATTTTCCCACATTTGTATTTAACAAATATTTGAGTTAGTACTTTGAAATTACCATAAAAAGGATAATATTTAAAAAATTAAAAAATTAAATAACTTTAGAGTATGTTTTACCTATCTCTCCTCTCTCCTCGCTAGGGGGAATGGAAATATCAGGATCCCTTAGGAAACAGATACCTGCATATGGATAGTCCTTGATCACAAGAATCTGACAGGCCCACCAATAAAAAAAATGTTTTCAAAGGCATCTTGGACTCTCCTCACACCCTGTGTAGGAAACAAAGTTGCCCACCTGCACAATGCCTGAAAGGAGGCAATATGGCTTCATGATGTCTCCCTAGAGCTAAGGCTTGACACTCTCTCGAAAAAGAAAGCGCACAATACGGTCCCGAACCTAAAGTTCTTGTTCATTCTTATTCAACAGTCAGTTAGTTATTTATTCATGCATGTGAGCATGATAGTCCTCCAGTCGAAAATAGTGGCATATAGACATTGAAATGAACAATGCATCTGTGCACATGAAGCTTGATGAAGTGCTGCAGGTGTCGTGATCCACCCAATCATAAAGAGTACTATCTGAAGACCGAGGCTAGTGATATTATTTATCGACACCTGAGATCCTACTTTATCATTGCCGACCTCGCAATACATCCCAATGTAGTCCTCTATGTTGTATGGACCTCGAGGAAAGGTCCTCAAGTTGACCGGTTCCCCTCTCTTAGAGAGGCTGGTCATAAAGTAAATTTTCTCTATCGTTGGAGTCAGTGATTGACCCTCTAGCATGAAGGCCTCTGCATCTGGATGCCTATAATGTATCAAGTGGTTTAGTAATATAGGTTGTTCCCTCATGGATGGAAACTGAAACAATTTCCACATACCACACTATTTAAGAATGAAAATGGCCCCTGAATCCTCTTGTACCAAGACATCTAGTTCCTCATGTTCCCTTTCCTGCCAATGAACATACATACTATTGCACAAAATTTGGAGAGGTTGGCCCTTGTTTCACTTTTTTGAAAATTAAAAGATGTGTATGCGAGCTGTCTTTAATATAGTCACGTATGTACACAATCCAAGTGTTACTTTTCCTGTGTACATATGCATGCTGGGCATGGACAACCCACATACACACAGGCCCAAACCTTTTACAAGGGCACACACATTCCAAACATTAAACTAAGAAAATATTAATGGATTAAAATGAAAGGAAAGGTCAATTGTACTTACTTGGTTTAGGTGTGAAGATGTTTCGTCCATCGTAGCTCCTTGAATTCGCATTTTAGGAAAGAGTGTTTTTTGACCTTTTGGTTATTTTTCAATTTTAAATGGTTAAAATGAGCTATCCACCTCTATTTATAAACATTTTTGGCCTTTTTTACCCCACTTTGGTCCCTTTTTTAACTTTTCTAGACTCGGTAGCTAATTGAATTTCCTTTTGAGAGATCTTTGGGTCATTCTAATGAACTTTTTCTTTTAGTTTGGTATTTTCTTGAGATGGGTTACACTTATATCATCCCATGGTAAAATCGGTTTTTTGACATTTTCATATAGGTTAGTTTTTCACCACCCTGCATTTTGCGTATTGTTGACTTTTGCACTTTTCCATAGGATCGATCCCACCGAATTGTGACACATAACCTCCTCTGTTGCTTTAGAAGTTTCGTAATTAGATGGTGGAGTCTTCCTCTACATGGATGCCCTAGGTACATCCTTTGCTGCATTTTGGTGTCCATGCTATGAGTTTTCTCCATAGGCTTGGGAGTCCTTTTAGTCCTGCAATGATTACATTTAGAAGCCTCATTCTTCTTAATCTTTTCTGTCTCTTACCTGAGGGAATCCCCATGAGCATAGTTTGTTGTCTTTCAAGCTCGTTTAAAATTTGAAAGCAACATCTAACGAGATATTATTTATTATTTTATGTCTCTTCTAGATTACTTAATTAAAGAAGCCTCCCTAGAGTCTTCTTTAATCCCTTTTCAGACTCTAAAATAGAAAAGATTTTCGAGTGATCTTGTTTCCCTTCATGCTTGTCAAAATCAATTTTGAAGGAACATTTGTATGGTGGTAGTTTACCCCTTTTTCGGTTCGGACAATTTATTTATGAATAAAGGTATGCTCTAGGAGCTTCATTTCACTAGGAGAGTATTCTCAGGCATAAGTTTAACCCTTTTTCAGGCCCGAGGGACTAAATTTTTGAAAAAGGGCTATTCTCCTACGTTTTGGTTTATCTCTTTTTTAGGCCTTGGATATTAATTACAAAAAATGAACCCCCTCAGAGTCCATAGTTAAGCTCTATTCAGACTCCCTAAATATGAAAAGATTGTTTATTGACCTTGTTCCTTTCACACTCGTTAATTGTTCTAGAGGGAATATCTACTTGGCATAAGTTTAACTGTTTTTCTAGCCAATAGATTATCTAGGAAAAAGGTACACCTCGGGAGACATGTCTCGCCGGGAGAGTTCTCCTAAGTTATATTTTATACTTTTTCTGGCTAAGGAGACTAAATTTAGAAAAATGCTGTGAGTCAATAGTTATGCTCTTTCTAGACTCCTTCAAATTGAAAAGATAGCTGAGTGACCTTATCTCAATCACACTCATTAAAATGGTATTGAAGAGACGTCCTTTCAGTATAATTTTACCCATTTTTTGGATCGAATGGACTAATTACAAAAAATTAACAGTCTAGAGTCATCTTTTAGTGTTTTTCAGAGTCTCTAAACATGAAAAACCACCGAGCTTACCTTCTCTTGGATCGTAAAAATTCACATGGAAGGAGTTCTGTTGTGTCATACTTAATCACATCGCATGTCTCATCCTTACGTCTTTGGCATAATGCCAGATTCATGTTTCTATTAACTGAACCTTCAAAATAATTCCTTAAATGCAAGCCTTGTAGCACTCTTTGCCCTTGTGATCTGACACCTTGACCCCTGGAGGAATTTTCTCGAGTGTCCTTATCTTCCACATGTCTCCTTGCACTGAGCATCAATATGTTCCATGTGCTTGGAACTAGTTTGATTTCCCACAACACTTGTTCCTCCTTTGTAACATAACACTCTTTTATTTTTTTTCAAGCTCGTTAAAAATTTGAAAAAGACAAAAAAATCAAATATTCCAAAAAGTGGGGACATGATATACATTATTTTTTTTGGCAGCAAGATGGTCTCCCTTGGACAAAGCACATCCTTCTGTTTGTTCGCCAAGCATTGGGATCTAGTATAGTCTTAGGAAGTTGTTCTCGTTACATAGAGATGTGTCCTCCTCTATTTGGTTACACTTCCAAACATATGAAGAGTTTGTGGCGCCTCATGTATCAAAAACTTATGTCAATATTATGTTGCCTAAGTATCCTTTTTTGTCATGCTTTTGTCCAAGGGAAGTTTTATCTAAATTGAGTTGGACATCATGTAGTTTATCTCTTCAATTTCATGAGTCAGCCATCTCGAGAGTCCAGTCAAGTTTGGATTCAAAATCAATGAATTTCTTGTATATTCTAACCTTGTACAATATTTAGTGGAAACAGATTTTTAGTAAAAGAACAAAAAATATACAATGGAAAATAGAAACACTACACAAAGATTTTTCTCCTGGAAACCCAAACCAAGAAAACTAGCATATTCTATATTCATTCATAGTGATATACTTTTTATAGTACAGTATACATATAGTATCCATTGGCATCCAAAAACCTAACCCAATGACCTGGCTTAGTCAACAACCCTAATTCCTTAACCGGAAATAGAAAACCATCGGAAAAAAACCATGTATCGAAAAATCGCTCAACAATGGACACGAAAAT
>JASDQU010226958.1:3843-27598 GCA_032191745.1 Picea mariana | reverse complement strand
ATATATATATATATATATATATATATATATATATATATATATATATATATATATATATATATATATATATATATATGTCTGTTGTACGTCGATTTTGTTGTTGTAATGACGAGGGTCGTTACATATGGTATCAGAGCAGGTTCAACCCTGCGACATGGGAACACTTCGCCTTCCACTGTGTAAATGCATGATTATAATTATCGTTATTTAATTTCAATTGTATGTGTGCAGTTAATCATGGTTAGAGGATGCCGCGGAGGCAGATGAAGTGGTGCTAGGGGATTAGGTGCGACACCTCCAGTAGCACCCACGCCAGAGGGGTCTAACCTCCAAGGAGAAGAATAAGTCATCAGACAGGAACATGTAGCTGTGAGGGATGTGGTTGGGTTGATGAGGTCCTTTCAGAGGATGTCAGAGGCCCTGATTATCCATTTGGATAGAGATGAGTCCAGGGAACCGACACCCCCTAAGGGTCCACCGCACGCCCCAGCCAGTACTGGTAGCATTCACCGAGAACTCGAGAAGGTTAAGTTTCTTGAGTTCTTTGGTGCCACGGACAATGCCACTGTCGATGCATGGTTGGAGAATATGGCGATGTGCTTTGCACTTCGTGACTATACCTCCAACATGAAGGTCTGCATGACAGTATTTCAGCTAAAGGGGAGCACTCTGCTATGGTGGAAGATGCTCTTGCTGCAAATGAACATGGTCGTCGAAGACGTGTCATGGGAATTGTTCAATGAGAGGTTTCAGGAGAGGTATATGTCTGAGGAATTCATCGAGCGTCATCTCAATGAGTTCAACGCCTTGCGACAGGGTGGTCAAACAATGCTCGAGTACGAGGCCCGTTTCATGGAGCTTCTTCAGTATGCTCTACATTTGAACACTAAGAATATTAAGGTCAACAAGTTCATGTTCGGCCTTAATGTCAGCATTCGTGCAAAGGTGAGGATTTGAATGCCTCATATGTTGCACGATGCTATCAAGAAGGCCCTCATAGCTGAGGAGGAGATAATCAGCAGGGGTTAGAGCAGGACTCCGACGAGAATGGTGGGATAGGCAACATCTGGTGCGCAACAACATCAAACATCACCTAAACATCCACCAGGGTATCGAGGCACTCCGATAGGATCCAGATTCACTACACCACGATGACTGATGCCTCAGCAGAAGACTCCCTACAGAGGACCACAACACCAAAAGAAGCGTCGACCGAAAAAAAAGCAGTTCAAGCCTATTCAACAGAACAGATCAGGGTTTCAGGCCAGTGGGCTGTCAGCTTCTACTTTAGGGACTAGGAGTACTGGACCGAATAATGGGTGCTAGACATGTGGAGAGCCACATTACCAACGTGACTGCCCAGTTGAGAGGGCCAGAGCAGCCGGATTAGCCGGACACACTACTGTAGGAGATTTGGGAAAGGCCCATTGGATTCATGTAGCAGTGAATAACAACTAGGATGAGCATGCATCTACTGTGCTTGAGACGTCAGGTACGATCGCTGACTAGACCCTTAGTATTTTGATAGATCCAAGTGCTACAAAGAGCTTTATTTCTGGTGCAACGCTAAAAAGAATTAAGGTAAAGGCATTCAAACAAGATGAGTTTAGCTTCGTAGAAATGGCTTCAGGAGCCAAACACAAGGTTGGAGGAAAGGTTACATGTTGTAGCCTTAACCTGGGAGATTTTTTCATGAAGGCCATACTGTACATTGCGATCTTAGGATCTTATGACGTCGTGATCGGTATGGACTAGTTGGAATCGCATGAGGCAATACTCAACTATAAGACAAAATGATTGAGTTTGGTCAATGATGAGGGACAAAGATGTGTGATTGTAGGAAGGAACCAGGGAGTTTCCCTAAGGTTCATCTCTTCCCTACAGCTTCAAAAGAGCATGTGCAAGGGATGAAAGCTATATGTTATCCTTTCATTGAATGAAAAGGGCATGGCAGAAGGACTAGAAAACCTTTTGGTAGTACGAAAATTTGCGAACGTCTTCCCAGAGGAGTTACCAAGGTTGGCGCCGGAGAGGGAATTGGAATTTACCATCGACCTAAAATTGGGAACTAAACCGATAGTAAGAACGACTTATCAGATGTCGACCCCTGAGTTATAGGAGTGGAAAATGCAACTGAAGAGTTTGTTGGATCTAGGAATTATACGTCCGAGTGTGTCACCGTGGGGCGCGCTTGTTATTTTCATATAGAAGAAGGATGGGTCATGGAGACTCTACATTGATTACCATCAATTGAACAAGGAAATGATCATGAAACAGTATCCATTGTCGAGGATAGATGATCTGTTTGATTAGATGAAGGGCGCGATGGAGTTCTCGAAGATCGAATTGAGATCAGGGTATCACCAGTTACATATCAAGGAGGAAGACATTCCTAAGATTATCTTTAAGACAAGGTTTGGACATTACGAGTTTATTGTTATACCATTTGTCCTGACAAACGCCCTAGGTGTATTCATGAGCTTGATGAATGGGTTGTTCCATGAGTACTTGGACAAGTTTGTTCAAGTATTCATTGATGATATTATGATATATTCTCGGACGATGGAAGAAAATGACGAAAACTTGCGCTTGGTACTACAGTGTCTACGGGAGAACAAATTGTTTGGGAAAATATCGAAATGCTCGTTTTATCAATCAAAGATTCATTATTTAGGGCATGTCATCTCTAACAAAGGTATCGCTGTGGATCCAATGAAGGTCGAGGATATTATGGAATGGCCTTCGCTGATGAATGTCCCAGAAGTGCGTAGCTGCATGGTTTTAGTGGGATATTATCGACGGTACGTTGAGGGTTTTTTAAAGATAGAAAATTGGATTACAGAATTGCAAAAGAAGAACAATAAGTTTACATCGACCAAGAAATGAGAGGAAGCATTTCAAAGGATGAAGGAGCTATTGACGATGACCCCGATACTAAGGGTCCCTGATATGGATGAGGACTTCTTGATATGCATTGACACATCCAAGGAAGACTTAGGTGGAGTCTTGATGCGAGACAATCAAGTGATCGCTTACATCTCAAGAAAGTTAAGAAATCATGAGGAGAACTACGAGACACACGAATTGGAGTTGTTAGCCATTGTGTATTCCCAGAGAGTGTGGAGACACTACCTTATTGGACGAAAATTCAAACTAAAAATGGACCACTGTGGTTTACAACACATTTTTAAGAAAAGCGACTTGAACGAGCAACAAAGGCGTTGGTCGAAACTTCTTAGTGAGTACGATTTTGAGATTACCTACATAAAAGGAATAGTGAACAGAGTGGTTGATGCATTGAGTTAGAGACCACACATATTTTCGGTGATGCCTCTTCAGACGAATCTATGTGAAAATATTCTAACCTTATAGAGCGACGATGACTGGTATAAATAGGTTAAGGAATTTATCAGACAAAACACCATGATGGTACCAAAATTTGAGGGATTTACTGTGGACAATGAAGAATTAATGAGATATAATAACTGGATTTACATACTGCCCAACGATTAGTTAAAAATTTTGATCTTAAATAAATCTTATAGAGCAGTGTACATGGCTCATCCAAGAGTCACAAAGATGAGGGAAGACCTTAAACCCTTATTCTGCTACAAAGGAATGAAGGCGGACATAGTCAACTATGTGGAAAGATGTCTAGAATGTCAGCAAGTGAAGGCTAAACATATACATTCGCAAGGATTAATACATCCACACGCTATTTCAGAATCTAAATGGAAGGTCATTTCGATGGACTTCATTGTTGGATTGTCGCTGATGACAAGCAGGCATGACTCGATTTTTGTGGTAGTTGTCGCTCTGACGAAGAGTGCACATTTTATCCCTGTGCGTATGATGTATCAGGAACCTGACATAACTAGAGTTTTTATCAGCGAGATTGTGAGGTTGCATGGCATGCCTAAGAGGATCATTTTCGATCAAGGATCAGTCTTTACAAGATGATTTTGGACTAGTTTCCAAGAGGCCTTGGGAACCCAACTTAACTTTAGTTGCATATCACCTGGAGACAGACGAAAGACCGAACGAATGAACCAAATCTTGGAGGACATGTTGCGTATGTACCTGATGGACCAACAACAACGATGGGAAGAGTTCTTGCCACTGGTAGAATTTGCATACAACAATAGTTATGAAAGCACCATTAAGATGGTGCCATTCGAGTTTCTTTACGGGAGAACATGTCATACGCCTTTGATTTGGGATCGACTTGAGGATAGGGTCCTGGTAGGACCAAAAGTGATCCAAGAAATGGAATATCAAATGCAAACAATAAGACAAAGGATCAAGGAATCGTAGGATCGACATAAGAGTTATGTCGATGCGCATCATGTTGATCGTAGTTATGAATTTGGCGATCGAGTCTTCTTGTGGGTGAAACTGCACAAGAATTTGATCAAGTTTGGAAAGGGTGCTAAAATCTTTCCTAGGTTCATGGGACCTTTCGATATTGTGGAAAGGAAGGGGTCGTGGCCTATCGACTAGCCTTTCTTGATTCTTTGAGGCATATGCACGATGTTTTTCACATATATGTTTTGAGGCATTATGTTAGTGATCCTACACATGTGATTGACATGAGTTCCTTGCAAGTATCGAATGAGGGTGCACTCACGGCAGAGCCAATCCACATTCTAGACCATAACATTCGACAACTAAGACATCGAACAATCGATCAGGTCAAGGTCCAATAGGACAATTATAGTCCGCACTCGACTACTTGGGAGGACACATATGATATGCGTCAACAATTTCCATTTTTGTTTGATGGCTAGACCTTTAGATATTGTCATATACTCTATTTATGCACTTGTATACTGCATAGATGATTCTAGGGGATAAATTTCGCAAATGGGCTAATTTTCCATGGTTTTTCCCAAAAAACGATTCACCAATTTCATTTTTTTCTAAAAACGATTCACCCAAGTTCCATAGAATAAAATTATTTTACCTTAAAAATAGCCAAAATTTTATAGAAACTATACAAAATTCTTAGAAATTTGAATATTTTAAAAAAACTATCACCAAGCATTTTACATTTTGGATATTAAGGACTAGTAAGATTAGCCCAGGTTTCTACATTTTAATATAAATTTCCATTCTTAAAATCATCCTTGGTATACTGTGAATCTTTGGGGCGAAGTTTAAAACAAGAGGGGCTTTATGTAACATCCTTCTCTTACGCAGACCTAATTGGACTTATTCTTTGAGGACACTTGCGTGCAAGTGATCCGATTCATTGTAAGATTGGTTGTTTCGCTTATGTATTATGATGATGTTGAAGATATGATGGCATGTATTTGATTATATTGTATCGACATGTGCTATTGACTGGTTTCTCCTGAGTGTGCAAGACTCTTGACAGATGGAGGATGTCGATGGCATCGATGGACCTCCTTGGACTCCGAATCGAGTCAGGGATTTGACTGTTTATGGTTTGCTTATTTTTGTTATTGCATATGTGACATATGACTGGTATATTATGATGGTGTTTATGGATCAATGACATGTTTCATTGATGGATGCAGGCTAATGATAATTTTCTAATAAAACTCACATTTGGAGTAAAGGGGTCACGCAAAACCACCATAGATATTGAGGGAGAGGTGTGGCAATAGCCCCGCCAAAACCTACTAGCACTCTCGCCGTGGCTCGAACTATAGGTTAACGATTACCTAGTTCGAGAGATCCATGATGTCATGAGGGAAGATTGAGATAGTCACTCATGAAGATTCTAAGTGGCACATAATAAGGCAGGGTCCTTATTCCTTAGAGGCCCTTAGTCTCCCACAAGGTCACTCGACGAAGTTTTGACTCCAAGGGTTAGACGTCTACCAAAATCAGTCAAAAGGCGAGTGACACCCTTGGATCACGTAGTGTGTCTTGAAGGGGACGTCGCATAAATGAAACATGAATAAAAGGCGAGTGGCACCCTTGGAGCATGTAGTGCATCTTGAAGGTCACGTCACAGTTTTTAACACTAGTGAGTCAATGAACCTAGGTACCTAGAAAACAATATCTCATTTTGACTTGGTCATCCTTAAATTAAATGTTGCATGAGTAAAGTTCATTAATTATACATTTTCCGTTAAAAACAATTTTGCTAAGCCTAGTTGAATTTAAATCCTAGGTCTAAGTAGGGCATGAGAACTATAAATTAATTAAGCAAGTAATAAAGGGGGGATGAAGAAAAATGGGGGGTAAAAAATTAAATTTAGAAATTAATGGAGGATTAAATTATTTAAAAGATCAATTGTTGGCTATGTGAAAAACTTGCTAATTTAGAACTTAGACCAAAAAGGGGAAACTTAAATACAAAAGGAATGTGGAACATAGAAGGGAATCTAGTCTAGAGAACTTTCCAATTTCAAACTCAACTAAGATTTAAGAAAGGCGTCGATATTTAAGGGAATTAGAGGGAATAAAGGGACATAGAGGAGCGTTTTTAGGAACACTTTTAGGTGGGTGAGGGAAATTGACAAGTTAATTAAGTTAATTAAATTAAATTTTGGTGCAACTAAGGAATCAGGTGACAAGTGTATGGGGGAGAATATTTCTAATAAAAAATTAAAAAAAAATAAATTAATGTGCATTTGGGCAACTAGTCACTAAGAGAACTCTATAAAAGAAATGACGGATGAGGGGAATGGATCATGTCTGTTATGCGTAAGGTTATGCTGTCGAATTTTACTCTTGACTAATTTTTCTTGTGGGAGTTGGGATACCCAACTCAAATTGAGAGTGGTAACTCGACCTTGTGAGGCGAGCTCGGAGGTAGCTTTCTCTGGTTTTGTATGTGGCCCCTTTACAACTCGGGGGACTTAGGGGGAAGAAGAGTACCCCTAGCATTGGCTGGGATGTATTAGTGAGGTCTAAGCAGTTAACAAGCAAGAGTTAGGTGGAGCACAAGCACGAGAGAACGTCTTCGACTTCTCGATGTCGATCATGGTATTTTCATTTGAGCTTGCATTGCATTAAGTTTTTAATGCATATATGGTTTATAAAATTAGTATATTGATTAGTTGTTTAGAATTGATCTCTCTGTGCATTTTGGTTCCTTCAATACTTGTATGCATCTCTGCTCTTTTACCTAAGATTTCACCTTGCATATTACATTCTGCCTTAACCCCACGACTGGTTGTTTACCCAACGAAGTTTCCTTTAGTGCTCTGCGTTTGGTTCGTATGATCAGAATGCACCCAAGTCACTCTCAGCCACACATTGCCCTAGAATACAAATTTACTATCTATGTAATGAATTTCTTTGGTAGATTTTAACCGAAGCTAGGCAACCTGCATTTGGAGTGGCCGCCTAATGACCTTTTCCTGGTAATGTCTCCACATTTTTCTCCCCTTTTGCTCTGCGATTTCCCCCATTATCAATGCGAACTTCCCTCAATGTCTCTGTGAAGAATTTATTTATTTGTCTTAGAGTTTTTAACTAAATGCCCAACGATTTTAGTGATCCATGCCCAACGAATTTACTTCTGTCTCTGCGTTTCCTTTTTTTTTTTAATTTTGATTTTTACCTCTGCGATCTGAGATGCACAAATCATCCTAGTAAGTGGATCTCTTGGCGAAATCCTTTCTTCCTCTTGGCAGATTCATCTCTGTTTGTTATCTCATCGGTATCTTCTACCTTGACATGCATTTCTGGTTGACATCAGAAGTTTCCTTATCATCCAAATCACCTTCCATTTCAGTATCGGTTTGTTCCAAGGGAACTTGTGGTTTTTCGTATTCTCCCTTGCATGTACACCTTTATGACCAATATTGTAACATCTCTCTCACGCGCACTGAGAGAACTTCTTCTTTGAGGACACTTTCTTGCAAGTGATCTGAATTATTATACTATTGGTCGTTGATTATGATTATGAGGCATTATGATACAATGATATGTTATTTTGATATATTGACATAGACATGTGCTATTGACTAGGTTCTCTTGAGTGTGCAGGACTTTGGAACTCGAGGATGCAGAGGCATCGATGAAACCCTTTGGACTCCGGATCAAGTTAGGGAGTGAACTATTGGGGTTTGATTGTTGTTGATATGACATATGTACATCTGATTAGATGTTATGATGATTGATTATTATTGCTGACATGATTCGTTGATGATGCAGGCTAATGCTATCTTGCCAACCAGACTCACATGTGGAGTATAGGGGTCACAGATGACAACCAGAGACTCTAGGGAGAGGTGTGGACAACAACCTTGCCACAACCTACTAGCACTCCCGACGTGGCTCGAACTGTAGGTTAATGATTACCTAGTTCGAGAAGAACCACGATGCCGTGAGGGAAGACTGAGACAGTCGCTCACGATGATTCTAAGGTGTGTGCAATAAGGTAGTGGCCTTATTCCTTAGAGGCCCTTAGTTTCCCACAAGATCACCTAGCGTATTATTGACTCCAAGGGTTTTTTATGTCTACCAAGTCAGTCAAGAGGCGAGTGGCATCCTTGGAGCATGTAGTGTGTCCCGAAGGGAACGTCATGCAAGGAAAAAAAAAGAGGCGAGTGGAACCCTTGGAGCACATAGAGCATCCTGAAGGGCATGTCGTGCAAGGAAAACAAAAAGTGGCGAGTGGCACCCTTGGAGAATGTAGTGCATCCTGAATGGCACGTCACATTTTTAACTGGTAAGTGAATAAACCTAGACATCCTTAGAATGAATGATGTGTCAAGTAAGATTTAAAAACAATTTCCCTAATAAAAATTTCGCCCAGCCTAGGAAATTAAAATCTAGGTCTAAGTGACAATTGTGGTAAAAAATAATAATCATAGTTAAACATGTAATGAGAAGGGGGTAAAAAATTCAATTAATTTATTAAAATCAAATTATATTGGGGGATTAAAATTTTAAAAGGGAAATGATTGTTTTATCTACTTATGCTAATTACATTTTATTAATTAAAAAGGGAAAAGGGACAGAGGTGGTTTTTCTACACTTGCTAATTTGAGTTTTAGTTAAAAAGGGANAGAAATAGGAAACTAAGGGAAAAAGGGGAAACATAAAGAAAATGGGAAACATAAGGAAAAAGGTGAATGTCTAACATAGTAAGGAATCTTGTCTTTAAGAACTTTCTAATTATGAACTCAACAAGGAATTTAGTAAAGGCGTAAGTCATTTAAAATGTGCAAGGGAATATTAGGACACCAAGGAGCATTTTTAGGAATGTTTTTTGGTGGGTGAGAAAAATATGAGTAATTAAATAATTAATGAAATTAATTTCTAGTGCAACTAGGGGGATGGGTGACATGTGTACGGGGAAGGGTTTTTCTGAATTAAATTAATGAAAAATAAATTAAATGAGAATTTGGGAAAAAAATCACTTAGAAAGTCTATAAAAAGGATGGAGGAGGAGGAGTATGGATCAGATCTTTTATGCGTAACGTTACGCTGCAAAATTTTTGTCTTGATTGACTTATCTTGTGGGAGTTGGGATATCCATCTCGGGTAATGAGTGGTAGCTCGACCTTGCGAGGCGAGCTGGGTGCTAGTTGTTCCCTAGTATAGTGTGCATGGCCCCTTTGTAGCTCGGGGGCTCAGGGGGAAGAAGAGTACCCCTAGCGTTGGCTGGGAGGTACCGGTGAGATCACATTGATCAACAAGCAGAAGATGGATGGAGCATGCGAGACAAAAACTACTGAGCAATTGCGTTTGGCTAAGGTACGCCGGTTTAATTCTTCTTGCAATGAATTTAATTTACTCATGTTATTTCTGTGTGCTTGTTTAAGATTTCATTTCCATGCGTTGTCTTGCACCTGTTTTCCTTCGGTATTGTAATTCCCTTGCTTGTTGTTTTCTGAATGGATTTCCTTGGCGAACCCAACTTCTGATTTCATTGACTTATCTATGTGGTTTTATTTATTATTATGAAGAGATCATGCTTTATCTTCAGCCCTTATCTCTAGGTCATCAGTCCATGCTTGAGCAGTTGGCCAGGAGCAAAATCGACGGTCGTCACTTCGGTGCTTATAGAGCTATAAATTATAATGACCTTCTCTTCTGTGCATGGATGATGAGTGAAGGATAAAAAAAATTCCCAGCTATCTACCCTTACTCATCTCTGCGTTGATTGATTCTTGGCTGAATGATTGTCATTGTGCCTTCTTGTGATTGAGTAATTCTGCGTATTATTTATCATTCCTCTCCGTGAACAACTTAATACTCTCCACGTTTTTATATAAACTCTGTGCTTTACCATTTTATTATGACAACGATTTACCATTTTACTTGTCTTCTAACTACCCTCTGTAAAGGCAACGATTACCCTTTTTCCTATTGACTGCGTTTAGACAATTTTTAATGTTTGATAGTAAAATTTAGGACAACGTTTTATGATATGTATCAAGACAGTCTTTGCATATATTTATTAGATTATTACCAACGACATCCCTTACACCATAACAATGATTATATATTGGTTGGCAGCGATTTTGCATTCACTGTTTAGATTTAGCGATCTTATATTCATAGTTTGGATTCACAGTTTATATCTAGCGATTTTATATTCACAGTTTATGTTCACCGTCTATATCCAACGATTTATATTCACAGTTAAAATATGGGTCAACAAATGTATATTCAACAATTGTATACCTGTGGCAGCTAGTTTTTATTCACAATTTGTATTTAACAATTTTATATTCACAGTTTTAAATGATGGGTCAACATTTTTATATTCAATGTTATAATACCTATGGCAACGAACCCCCTTGACTGATAGATAGAGTTTTTATGCACAACGATATATATTGACAGCTATATAATCATGCATAACGATTCTCATACTCTGATTTGGGATAGCAATTTACACTCTATTGGCACCGAAATATATTGCATAGAGTTATCATCACACACAACGATTTTATATATCCTGTGGCACCGAATCCTTACCAACGATTTCATGTGGATACTTGCATTTTTATTGCTAGAGGACAATGAGTGTAGGTCTAGGTGTGATTGTGTTGTATTCATTTCTTTTGACTGACCTCAGAGAGATGCAATGAGGTGATAACTTTGATATCAAACACAAAACCATAAGTCATGACACTGATATTTGCACTAATTAATACTACCCAAGAGCTCAAGCATGCTCAACACTCTTCGGCTATAATCCCGCAAAATCCACATTTGTCCTTGACAGTTGTCCCATCCATGGTCGTCCAAAACCTTTTGTACTCGAAAAACAACATTCCCTATAGAAATGACTATTTTCGTCCAACCAATATCAACCACAAAATGATTAATAATCAGACAACTTTATCATCATGGAGTTAAATATGATTGTTTTAAAATTATATATATATTTTCCCAAAGTAGGACAACTAACCTATGATATTGACAGAGATTTAATAAACGGGTATGACAGTGAATATTTAATGATAACGGGTGGCGAATTTTGTTTTAAGATAGCGATTTATATAATGAATTAATATAATTTTAATACTCAACAAATTAATACAATGTTATTTACGCAGAGAATTATTATAATGTTATTACACAACAATTTAATACACAAAGAGATAATTACACGATGAATTTAACACACTGAGATATATCTATAGCTAATTATTACATTGTTGGACTGTGAACTTACATTTATTTTACCACGTTTGATGCATTGACAGCGCTGGAGTATGTATCCTATTGTTAGATATACAACGTTCAACTATTGTCATATTTTATAAACTGCAATAAATGACAACTCAACCAAGAAAGCTGGAAATAAGATGGATATATGTGAGCACCTTATCAATGAATTAATAAAAGTGATGTCGATGTAATAGGTAAGAGTGAGCATTATCTACTTTTCAGAAATTCCATAAATGGTTATACTTTGAAGAATTGGGATGGTGAGTATAGACTATCTGGAATCATTCTGTACAAATTGTTTTAGGGTCCTACCTCTATTCTTCATGACCTTTCATAACTTGTTTTTGAATGGATGATTATAATACTCAAATTGCGTTAGAGCCAATAGTAAACAACCTATATTTATATCATTATTGAACAATAGGACTTGTGAAGAAAAATAACGAGTAAAAGGTGGATCATTTTTTTTTACGAAGAATCAAGAACTATAAAATTAAAGGTAAAATCATGAAAATTTTATCGGTAATCTATTTAATCTAATTGTTTCTATTAATTGATATTTAATAACTTAGTAATAACTAATATAAAGATTGAGATATTTAGTTCTGAATTTAAAACTATTTAAATTCAAATATACTAGATGTGTAGTGTTCCATCTTTTTATTATCTAAAAGACATTATCAATAATGTGTACAGTTAGAAAACAAGTAATTAGACAAAGACCTAATTAATAGATAGCAATTTTATTATTTTTCTCAGGTTAAAGGATAACAAATTCCTCCTTAGGAAAACACTTATTTGATATTGGCATTGGAAAATGGTTACAATGAGCTAGTTGTCGATAGTAATTATTTTAATGTGTACCGATTGATGTGTATTTGCAATAGAAATGGTTGCACAAGAAATTTAATGTGTTGTATGAATGTCTTAGTCGTCAGTTTCCCTTACGTCTTGTTGACTTGTTGATTGGGTGCCTGGGGTTAGTCGTCATGTGCTGACAATTAATTCAGTCTTCTAGTGTGTTGATTTCTTTCGTGGGTTATTGATTTAGATATGTTGTTGCACCATGGTTATAGTTATGTCTATCACCTTGTGACGGCATGAATCCTGATGAAGGGATCATTGCGCGCCTTGATGGATAGAGGTGAAGGATAACCTGGTCGGAGTCTGTGCTTTTCGATGTAGGCATTTGTTCGTTGTAATGGTTGTTGGTAATTGGTTTTGTAACGCCTTAAGGCGTTGGGTTTTACACAACGTAAAGGTTTCTGGTTCTTAGTCATCAAAGCCACTGTGTTGAGTGGTTGATGTTGTCCTTTAGCTTGTAGGCGTTGTCTTTCTTGTGTCAGGCGGGTAGTCATTTCTATCTGTCTTGATTATCGCATGTTTCGTCCAGTTGCCTGATGTGCTAGTGTGTTGAGTCGTTGTTGTCTATTGCTTGATCTACGTGTGCTATGTTCGTCATCAAGTTGGGTGGTTTAACTGTTGTCGTCGATTTCCTTCCAACTTATTTAAAACAAAAAAAAAATTGCACTTACTTGCATCGCTTGTAGTCATAACAATTTGGGTCCTTACAACTATAACGATTCCTCTAAGAAAAGGCTTGTGACAAATTTGAGAGTCGTATTTCTTTTTCATAATCGCACTATACTCTATTGCTTTATCATCCACTTTTTCTTTTTAGCACAGTGAATTCTTTTCCCATCGTTCATAATTGCGCCTTTCTCTTTTGCTTTAGCGTCCAACACCTTCATGATTTTAACATGGTGAATGGTCAAATGAGCCATGAAATTTCTCCTTTACTAAGCATTACATTACGTTTTTACAGTCCCTGAGAGTATTCTAATCGTTTGGATTGATACGTTTTTTAGTCTTGCTGACTCTATCCACAATCTCCAAGATCTATTCCCTTGCCTTGTCTTTGTTTCCCAGTTCCCGACACACCATATCTATTGAATCTCATAGCACCCTGCAAAATTATTAGAGACTCCCATCGCACCTGGGAAACTAAGTGAAATCCATAGTCAGGAGAATGATCGTGTATTACCCGCGCTTCCATGCTTTCTGCTCAGCGATGGACCTTGTGAACTAGAATGCGTGGGCTCTGCGCTTCCTTATTTCCTCCTCTGCGTGGGACTGGGAATCATATCTCGACGAGGGGATCTATTACCTCTGATACATCCCTTCCCTCTGGACCATTCACTCAGTGAAGGGATGAAACCTCTGCATATCTGTTTTCCCAGCGAGATTCCCTTCCACCAACGATTTTCACTCAGTGTGATTGGGTAATTTTGGCTCGACGCATTTATTTCCAACACCTTTAATGTCTAGCAATCCACTCTGTTATTTTCTTACATGAATTTTCATGTATTTGTAGTTGACAGATGTCCTTGCGTCCTTCCAGCACCTTTAATTAAGAGTGCCCTTTTAATAAATTTTTTTTTATCTTAATGTATTTCCGATGGTTAGGTTATTGCTTAGCTTTATTGTTGTTTCCCTTACTGAGTTTGGGTATTAATTAATATTAGGATTAGGTTACCCCAGGTTATTATTGCATGCGATCAAGATGTGGTTACCTTGCTGATATTTAAATGTGCTTGGAATTCCCCATAATATATGGTATTCATATTTATTCAACCTTGGAACTATAGGATTAAAACTCCAACTATTAAAGGCTAATCATATTTCATTCAATCGGTACTATGTGACTTATCGTTATTGTATCCACTTTCTTCCAAATTAATGCTATGTGGTTATTAAAGGGTAATCATATTTCATTCAATCGGTACTATGTGACTTATGGTTATTGTATCCACTTTCTTCCAAATTAATGCTATGTGGTTATTGAGAAATCCACCCTTATCACCAGTCTTTTTTTTTTTGTCCTTGACCTTATAAAAGAAATTCATAGCAATATGTTGTAGATAAATTGTTTACCTTGTACAATAATGTTTAGCGTAATAATTAAAGATGTTGCGCCATGAATAATGGATAGTGGATCTTGCACCTCGAATTTGTAGTTCCCAAAAGGTGTATAGTTAATATATTGAATGCGTGCACTGAGTTAAATGGATAATACTTTTGCGCCTAAGCTTAATATAATGTATGCTGAATTTACAATTTAGTTTTCCTTGTGCAATACATTGATGATGAGATTAATTAAAAGTTAGATTTCTCACGCGCGTGATTATATAGCATAAGTAAATGATTAAGTGGACCTACGACTTATTGCGCGCATTAAATTAAATTGAAAGGGGTGCTTGTTGTAGATATTGGATTTATTGTGTGAAATATTTTTTACTATAATGAATGTTGATTTATCACTTATTACGGGATCCATTAAAATGTTATTGCTTGATGGATAAATGACTAACTTTCTATTGCACCCTGATTACTGATATTGCCTAATTGGGTTAGAAATTGGTTACTAATGCGTCTTTAATTTTATTGAAGTATGATTGATTCTTAATGGTATTCTCTTGCACCTTACAGTTCATAATATTTCACTTGTGTCATGAATTTTGAGATGTATAATTGATTGCGTAATTAAATTCTTCGGTGCCTTGGTTTAATGTGATGTATGATGAGTTATGCGTATGATTACTAGTGTGTCATGATATGGATAGATGAATCGAGGATTGTGAAGAATCATAGATGATGTTGACTTAGCTAGTTTGGCTGGGATTGATTATGTTAGTGGGATGTAGATACCTCCTTGTTCCTCAGAACAATCGTCGACCCTGAGACCTTAAATGGTAAAAATCGATGGGAACCTGCGCTTGAGTGTTGATTATGTGTTCTGGAGGTCTAAATGTTGCAGGGTAGGTTGTGTGGGTAGTATCTTATGTATTTATTGTGATTGTCCTTATGATCCTTAAGTAGCGTTATGTTATTTCATGTTAACTTGATGTTATCTGATGATTAACCTTATGAGATGAATTAAGCGATTTATGATTCGAACTGTTATGTGTCGTTATTAATTGTAGAATGCAATGATGTTGGGATTCTGTTAATTAATGTGTTATACATCGATAAGTATGTCATAGTTCATGATGATGATGCGTCTTCTAGTGTTGTAATTGATGGTTAATGCATTGTTATTGTTTCATTAAAATACGTGAAAGTTGTGTCGATGACGTTGTTATTTAATATGATGTTTTAATTACCTAACACACCATTAAAAAGAAAAAAAAATAAATAACATGTTGTACGTCGATTTTGTTGTAGTAACGGTGAGGGTCGTTACAATTCCTCACTAGCACATCCCCACTTGCACCATTAATTTTCTTTTTAATTTAATAATTTTGAATTATTTACCCCTTATACTTATCACCCTCTCCCCAAGTTGCACAAAAAATTCCACATTTTATTTTAATTAAAAGTCAAATTCCCTCACCTTTCCCAAAAGCGCTCCTTAAATCACTCCTATTTGTCTCTTTATTCCCCATATTCCCATTTAATGACTGACGCCTTACTAAATCTGAGTTGAGTTAAAATAGGATTCTTCTTCTAGTTAACTAGAGGTAGCTAGACTCTTGATTCCTTTCTATGTGTACCCTATTCTCTCATCTTTATTTCATTCTTATTTTAAAAACTCCCTTTTAATATTTTCTTGCACACATGTGCCTTATATTAAATCCTTAAATATAGTTCACCTTTTCTTAATTCTAAACTTGATTTACTTCATTCCTCTTTAATTTAATTTACAATTTAGTATTAGTCTTCTTACAAAAACTTAGACTTAGGCGTAGTCTTTTATTGGGATTCTTAATTAATAAATTCAATCTTTAATTAATTAATTAAATCCAACAATGCTTAAAGATTTTACAAGGTTTAATTATTCTCTCAAGGTTTTCTAGGCCACCTAGATTCATTGACTCAAGAGTTATTTTCGTGACGTGCCCTTCAAGACACAAATCCATGCTCCAAGGGTGCCACTCGCCTTTTGACTGGTTTTGGTAGTTGTCCAACCCTTGGAGTCAACACTCGATTTGGGTGACCTTGTGAGAGACTAAGAGCTTCTAAGGAATAAGGACCCCTTCTTATTGCGCACCCCTTAGAATCTTCGTGAGAGAATATCTCAGTCTACCCTCATGGCATTGTGGACCTCTCAAACGAGGTAATCGTTAACCTATAATTTGAGCCACGTTGGGATTTCTAGTAGGCTGTGACAGGGACATTTCCACACCTCTCCCTCAATATCTGGTTTCTATGCATGGACCCTTTACTCCTTATGTGAGTCAGATTAGCAAGAATTCGTCAACCTGCATCCATCAATGAAACACTGTCAATGATCCATATAAAAAATCATACTATAATCGATCATATGTCACATATGCATAAATGAAATAATCAAACCAATACAATGTTAGAATATAGAATATTGTTCTTGTTTTACCATTGACAATACCCTTGTCACCCAACCATAGGGCGAAGCCACCCTCCGAGCACCTTGAACTTGACAGAGAAGAATATTGGTAGCAATCAATAGCCAAGCAAGGCTAATGCACCAAGCAAGAATATAAACAAAAGCTGATAAGATAGTCCACCCAAAAAACTGGCGCAACACCTTCCCCATAAACTAGTGCACAAAACTGCCAACTGTAGTGCGCACAATTGGCTCTCTACAATTCTGAGAATGTGAAATAATGAGAACTGGTGCCCTGTATTTATAGTAGTTATGGAAGACTTACTGGGGCCAACTTCTCCTTCTGGGTACTAATTAATTCATATTAATTATATTTCTGCAATCGACATCTTGTCTAGGGTTTCCTTTATTTCCTTTCTTCCTTCTGGAATATTCTAATCTTGTCATAGGTCACAATAGAGGTTCATACCTCCTGAAGCTACCATAATATCAACACTCCCTCCTAGCTAGGGAGGTATGGTCTTGAGCACAAACAAACCATTCAACTAGTAGTATCACGAGCACCGTCATTATTATCCAACTAGATAATCTCCTATGACAACTGGTACAACATCAATTGATAGAACACACGTGTTTATCTATGGTAGTACGCAAATACTCAAACCGTGACACATAGTCACAAATAGTGGAACAAATCCACCACAGTAGTATATCTCTACTGTCTAGAGACAAGCAGTCTCCATAACAATCATCTCATGCCAACCTGCACATAAAATATTGTTATCAAATAAACTGAATCATCTGTGCCAATCTTTCACTCACGTTTGTGAGATCTCAAAGAATATCTTCCCTCAGAGTAGAACAATGAGATATCTGCACTATTCTTCTCAAGCAAGGAAGAATAACTGTCCTATCTTCTGAACCTATAACATTCCCCACCCGGGCCATTCTTTCTACACTAATCAAAGTGCACCCTGTAGAGAATGTATAAACCCTACGGAATGCCTGTCCCTGATTACTGATCCTGAATCATTCCCCACCCTGGGCCATTCCTCCTACACTAATCAAAGTGCACCCTGGAGAAAATGTATAAACCCTAAGGAATGACTGTCTGGACCGGTTCCTCTGTTAACCACAAGAGGAAAATACTGTCCTGTATCAACCTCCAAAATGGACCATTCCTCATGTTAACCACACTGAGAAATCGATGTCCGGCGAGGTGAGCCAGTCTTCTTGAGTAACCCTCAAGAAGAGAGACTTCCCTAGACCACTCCCCATCTTAACCACAATGGGAAGTCATTGTCTATGATACATCAACAATCTGGACCACTTCCCATGTTAGCCACAATAGGAAGTCGATGTTCATCAGAAATCTCAATCCACTTTCTGAACAAGAAATAATCTGTCCAATCTAGACTATTTTTCAATCACAAGGATAAATGTTTCAATAATATTTTCAGTGCTCCCTCCTAACCTGGAGAGTCATTTAATCAAAAAAATAAATGTTTTCAATAATATTTTTAGTGCTCTCTCCTAACCTGGAGAGTCTTCCCTTTTAGCCTGGGGAGTTATTTCCACGATCCCCATCTTCTCTTGGAAATATGCAAACTTTATTCTAGATAGAGGTTTTGTCATGATGTCTACTGTTTGATCATTAGTGGTGATATACTCAAGATTTACCTCTCCTTCCTACTCTTTATCTCGAATAAAGTAGTATTTGATCTCAATATGTTTCGACCTTTCATGAAACACAGGATGTTCTGATAATCTTATACAACTCTGATTATCACAATGTATTATGGTCGATTCTGGAATCTGATCAAATAAGTCAAAAATTTACTTCCTTAACCATATTGCTTCAGTGCATGCTTCACATGTTGCGATATACTCTGCTTCTGCTGTGTTGAGTGCGATAGACTTCTGTTTCCTACTACCCCAAGATATCATAGTGGAGCCCAAGCTGAAACACATGCCTGCAGTGCTTTTTCTATCTTTTGCACTTCCTGCCCAATCTGAGTTTGTGAATCCATGAAGCTGTATATCACTAGATGCGGTATATCTCAAGCCATAGTTTATTGTCCCACGAATATATATTAGGACATGCTTTGCAGCTATCCAATGCTCTTGTCTAGGTTCCACCTGGAATTGACTTAGTGTATTTATGACAAAGGAAATATCTGGTCGAGTATTTACCAAGTACATCAATGACCCAATTAGCTGTCGATAAAGAGATGGATCTACTGGGTCAGAATCCAAGACTTTCACTTTTCTTATATCCACATTCATAGGAGTGTCCATGGACTTACAGTCCATCATTCCAAACTTCTGAAGTATCTTTATTGCGTACTTTCCTTGTCCAAGGAATACTTCACCATGCTTTTTCCATACTTCTAGTCCCAAGTAATAATGCATGAGACCTAGATGTTTCATATCAAATTCAGAAGCTAATTCCTTCTTGCACTGGATAATGAGAGATTCTTCACCTGTTATGAATAGATCGTCAACATATAATAGAAGAATCACAGGTGCATTATCCACGAATTTGTAATAAAGGTTTGGATCTGCATGACTCTTGGAGAAACCAAGTCTTGTTAGATAGTTGTCCATTCTGGAATACCAAGCCAACTTTCTTGAGTCCATATAGAGCTTTCTTCAATCTGCAAACGTGAGTGTTGGAACATATCTCTAACTTACATTAGTTTATACCTAGATTAGACTCCTAGATCTTGGTTAATGCATTGATTTACACTTTATTTCACCTAATTTGGCGACATAGAGAAGAAGGGTGCCTCATCCCTAGATTTTAGGGAAAACTGCTAATTTTAGATCAAGACTCAACTCCTCATTCTTGATTTTCTTGATTTTTCTTGATTTTCTCGATTTATTCTTGATTTTCTTGATTTATTCATGATTTATTCCAAATCCCCCATGCAAAAACTCATCTATTATTAGGGAATGCACACCTCCTCTTTGAGTGAGAGATTTATTCCTTAATTAATGATTTTTGCCGTTACTATTATTAGTTACTACTATTTTGGGTTAGTTAAGTGAATTGGAACTGCTTCTCTTGTCAATTAAGTGAGATTAAGTGAGCTAATGCGCATCACCTAACTCTTGTGGACATTAATGAGTGTGTGACATGTATCTTTAGTGGTCTAGGTCGAACTATGTGGTCTCCTTTAGCTTATGACACCTATTTTAGCTATTTCTAGCTTTTTTTGACTAGAATTTCTATGTTGGAAATTCTATATATTCACCCCCTCTCTTCTTTTTGAGGATGGTTTCTCATGTATATTCATTTCTGATTAATATAATTCTCTGATTTATGGAGAAAAAATTTCTCTCATCTCTTGAATATCAACAAATTGTTTCTGTTCAATTTAACTAGAATTCTAGATCTATCGGGGTTTCTGCAAGAATTCTACATGGTATCAGAGCTAGATTGAATCTAGTGGATTGTACATGGTTTTATTTGCAGGTATAGATCATCAGGAGGCACATAATACAACAATGGATCATCTCTTTCATCCCACAAAACTCATTCTAAATCCTTTCAATTACTTCGAATGGAAGACAAAGATCTCTCTGCTCCTCCGAAGCAAAGGGCTTTATCGGGTAACAATGGGAACAGAGAAAGAACTGGCTGTTGCAGTGGAGAATATAAAGTATTTCAATAAATTGGATGAAGCAATTGGGCTGATATTCCTATCAATTTCCATAGATCTCCTCTTTCATGTCAGTGGAGCCACTACTCTTGATGTGGTCTGGACCACATTGGAAGGACTATTTAGCAAGCAGGATGCAATGAGAGTGCATCAACTGGAGAATGAACTCATATCCCTAAGTCCAATTCATTTCAGCAACCTGCAAGAATTATTCACCAAGTTCAAATCCATCCTCATTGAACTTAATGCATGTGGATTCATGAAAGGGGAAGAACAACTCATCCTTTCAATTCTCTCGAAACTAGGCCCTGAATATTCTGTATTTGTGTCATCTTTTCAAGCATCTAAATTGACTCAAGAAAAATGGAAAATGCCTCCATTGAATGATTTCATTGCAGCATTGACTCAAGATCAAGATAAGTTAGTCCAAATGGGTTCCATAAAGCATTCCAAGAACCAAGCACTTGTGGCTACTGATGCTCCAAAGAGTAGTGGAAAAGACAAGGAAAAAGGAACGGGTAAATTTCCTAAATCGAAGAAGGAGAGATTCGCACAATGTTCAGAGAACTCTTTTGGGCCTAGGGGTAAAAATAAGAAGAAGGAAAGAACACTTTTCAACTACTGTTCCAAAGGTTTTAATCCCGAAGAAAATTTCATGAGGAAGACTCTCAATGAGATGACTAAGCAATTATAGCAGCACAATCTCACGGTGCCCGAAAATGCAAAGAAGAAAGATGATAACAGAACGGGAGGGAGAGCACGAGATGGTCATGCTTTAATGGCTGTCACATCCACTCCATCATCTTGGATCCTTGATTCAGGTGCATCGAACCATATGGCTGCACCAAAAGATGGATTTTACTCTATCGAAGAAAGCGCCTGGTCCCCAATTTACTTGGGAGATGCCACACTCGCAAAGGTGTGCGGAGAAGGAATTGTTGATTTTGAAGGGGGCTGCTTCACAAATGTGCTTCATATACCCTCATTGTCCACAAATTTTATCTCAATATATCATATCACTCATTCCATCTCTGGAAGGAAGGTGGAGTTCACTCCGAACTCCGCAATAATTACCGACATTTCCACAGGCTCATAGCTTGCACATGGAATTGCAAATCATGGTTCTCGTTTGTATTTCTTCTCCCACTTTGTTCCTAAATATATTAGCACTGTATTTCTATCACAATATAATGATATCAGTATGTTATGGAATGAAATATTTTTCCATATAAACTATAATTACTTGCATCAATTTAGCAAGGAAAACAAGGTAGAAGGATTGCCAACTATTAAATTCACAAGCGGTGTATGTCAAGGATGCATTCTTGGCAAGCATCCAGAGAAAAAGTTTGACAAAGGGAAGGCACAGAGAGATTATTCACCTCTTGGGATGATTCATAGTGACATTATGAGCCCATTCCTGCATCCTTCAATCAGTATACAACTACAACACATAGTGCCATATACACCACAACAGAATGGTGTTGCGGAGAGGAAAAACCGGTCCTTAAAAGAGATGGCAAATTGTATGCTACAGTCGAAATCATTAGCTCCCAAGATATGGGATGAAGCTATTAATTGTGCATCATACATTCAGAACCTAGTACCTCACAAATCACTCAAAGGCACCACTCCTTTTGAATGTTGGACCGGTAAGAAACCAAAAGTGTCGCACTTTCGTATTTTTGGTTCACAAGCATGGGCTCACATTACAACAGATAAGAGGAAGGATTTGGAGCCTCAAAGTGTTGAATGAATATTTTTTGGATATCCTGAAAGTGTCAAAGGATATATATTTCTGGACTCTCACACTGAAAAGTTCATTCTAGCTCAAAGTGTGAAGTTTGAAGAAGAATCACTGCATGATTTTTCACAAGACTCTGCCGAGGAACCACTTGTTGTCACTGATGAGGAGGAATCAGAAACTTCTTTGAGAACTTCAGAGAAGCCATCAGAGTAGCCTTTCAGGTCTGATACATAGGATGAGGATCATATCATGTCTTCTCCAACTCATTTTCCAACTTGGGTAGAGAAAACCCTGCAAGATGTGGGTGAACTAGTCGGTGATCCTGTGGATACAAGAAGGACTAGATCACAATTTTTTGGGGCTCCTGAAGCCATGGACGCCACAAATTTTTTTCTTCCCATACATTGCTATATGTCACTTGGTTTAGATACAAATTCACACTCTGAGGTTGCAGACATCTTCACCAAGTCCTTCACTGAAAAGAAAATTTCAGAACTGAGAGCTATGCATGGAGTGGTGGAGACAACTGAGTAGGTCACTTTTGGCCACTCAAATTTTTTTTTTGTCTTTTCGGGAGGGAGTTTCCCATGAATTTTTCCCTCTTTCCTATTTTCATGAAGAATTATTTTATGTAATGAGTACCTAAATGGCCAAGTTGTCGGGACTCAAATTTTTTGTCATTATAGTTAAGCTTAAGGGGGGGTGTTGGAGCATATCCCTAACTTACATTAGTTTATACTTAGATTAGACTCCTAGATATTGGTTAATACATTCATTTACACTTTATTTCACCTAATTTGGCCACATAGAGAAGAAGGGCACCTCATCCCTATATTTTAGGGAAAACTGTTAATTTTAGATCAAGACTCAACTCCCGGTTCTTGATTTTCTTGATTTATTCATGATTTTCTTGATTTATTCATGATTTATTCCAACTCCCCCATGAAAAAACTCATCTATTATTAGTGAATGTTCACCTCCTCTTTGAGTGATATATTTATTCCTTAATTAATGATTTTTTCCGTTACTATTATTAGTAACTACTATTTCGATTCAGTTAAGTGAGTTGGAACTACTTCTCTTGTCAGTTAAGTGAGCTTAAGTGAGATAATTCACATCAATTAAATCTTTTGGACATTAATGAGTGTGTGAAATTTATATTTAGTGGTCTAGGTCGAACTATGTGGTCTCCCTTAGCTTATGACACCTATTTTAGCTATTTCTAGTTTTTTTTTACTAGAATTTCTATGTTGGAAATTCACCTCCTCTCTTCTTTTTGAGGATGGTTTCTCATGTATATTCATTTTTGATTAATATAATTCTCTGATTTATGGAGAAAAAATTTCTCTCATCTCTTGAATATCA
>JASDQU010226957.1:14195-24595 GCA_032191745.1 Picea mariana | reverse complement strand
TGAAAACTTCATAACCCTTGAAGAAGAGTTTGTCGACTCTTTATTATAGTCTCTCAATCTGAAGGATGGCTCCTTCACAACGAAATTAGGCTATAAGGTATCTCAGGAAGAAATACATAGGGGCCATTTGAAATGGTGGTGGAAATCTATGTGGAAATGTAAATCTCCTCTTAGATGAAAAATCACTCTTTGGTTGGCACTGAACAATAAAATTCTAACCTAGGACATCAAATTAAAAAGACGATGATGTGGCCCAAATAGATGTGCCCTTTGCAAATCTAGTGTTGAATGAGACACTCATCTTTTTATTTATTATCCTTATGCAAATGTGACATCCCTCTCTTGCGTACATTGAGCAGACTTATTCATTGAGGGCACTTGAGTGCAAGTGATCCAATTCATTGTACTATTCGCTATTGTGATTATGATTATGAAATATTTTGGATCTGATCTTAAGTTATTTTTTCTATATTTACATCGACAGGTGCTATTTACTTGGTTCTCCTGAGTGTGTAAGACCCCTTGGACTCTGGATCAAGTCAGGCAGTGGATTGTTAGGGTTTGAATGTTGTTGATGTGACATATGTCAATATGATTAGATATTATGATTTTGATTGTTATTGTTGACATGATTCATCGATGGATGCAGGTTGACGATAGCTTGCTGACCAAACTCACATTTGGAGTAAAGGGGTCACACAAGAAAACTAGAGACATTGAGGGAGAGGTGTAGAAGCAGCCCTGCCACAACATATTAGCATTGTCATCGTGGCTCGAACTATAGGTTAATTATTACCTAGTTCGAGAGACCTACGATTTTGTGAGGGAGGACTGTGAAAAATGCTAACGATGATTCTAAGGGGTGCACAATAAGGTAGGGTTTGTATTCCTTAGAGGCCGTCAGTCTCCCACAAGATCAGCTGATGGAGTATTGACTCCATGGTTTTGATGTATACCAAATTCAGTGAAGAGTCGAGTGGCACCCTTGGAGCATGTAGTGCATCTTGAAGGGCATGTCATACAAAGAAAACAGAAAGATGCGAGTGACACCCTTGGAGCACATAGTGTGTCTTGAAGGGCATGTTGCGCGAATAAAGCAAAAAGAGGCGAGTGGCACCCTTAGAGCATGTGGTGCATCCTGAAGGGAACATCGTGATTTTAACTATGGTAAGTTAATAAACGTAATTCCTAGAAAACTATGCCTCCTTAGGACCTTGTCAGCCTTAAAATGAATGATGTGATAAGTAAAGTTTAATAACAATTTTTCTCTTAAAAACTTTCATTGAGCCTAGTGAATTGAAAACCTAGGTCCGAGTAGAAACTTTGAACGAAAAAATTAATTAGACATGTAACAAGAAGGGGTTAAAGAAAATTCAAGAATTAATAATTAAAGTGGAAATTTTAATAAAAGTTTAATTAATAAAAGAGGTATTTGGTTGTTTTTGCCTAAACCTGCTAATTTTGAACTTAGTTATAAAAAGGGGAAACTTTAAGAAAAAGGGAAACTTAAAGAAAAAGGGCGAAACCTAAGGAAAAGGGAAAACTTAAAGAAAAGGGGAAACTTAAAAGAAAAAGGGGAATGTCTAACTTAGTAAGGAATCTGTCCTTGGAACTTTCTATTTATGAACTCAACTAGGAATTAAATAAGGCATAAGTCATTTAAGAATTGTAAGGGAATATTGGGACACCGAGGAGCATTTTTAGGAACGCTTTTAGGTGGGTGAGGGAAATAGGAATATTTAATTATTTAATAAAATTGATTTTCTGGTGCAACTAGGGGATCGAGGAACATGTGTACAGGGGAGATTTTTCGAAATTAAATAAATGGAAAAGGAATCTAATGAGGGTTTTGGGAAACTAATGAATAAGAAAACTATATAAAAGGATGGCAGAGGAGGAGTAGGGGATCACATCTGTCTTGCGTAACATTACACTATGAAACTTCTCTTGTGGGAGTTGGGATACCTAGCTCAGGTAACGAGTGGTAGCTCATCCTTGCAAGGTGAGCTAGGTGGTAGCATTCACTAATATTGTGTACGTGGCCCCTTTGTGGCTCGTGGGACTCAGGGGGAGGAAGAGTACACCTACCATTGGATGAAAGGTACCAGTGAGATCTCATCGATCGGAAAGAGGGAGATGGATTGAGTGAACATGCGAGAGGACATCTTTGCCTCGTCATCATCAACAAAGGTACGCCTGTTCAAGTTGTTACTTGCAATAAAATTTAATTTACCCTTGCTTATTTTACTTTACTCGGATGATTCTTTCATTGCCATGAGCCTTCCTTGCACATATATTTATAAGGTAATTGTAATCCCCTTATCGCTTGATTCATCTTGTAAGAAACCTTATTATCCATAGTATCTTTTATTTCTGATTTACTGTCTAATTGCACATGGCCAGAATGAGCTCGAGAATCAAAACCTTGCCTAAGCTTTTGTATTGCCTGTTGTGTTTTATTTATTCTTTGATTGTGTTTTTCATTATTTTTTCTCTCCATGGAGAAGGTCTGGATGTAGAGTTTATTTTTATCTTATGATTCCTTTATCCCTTAAGCTATTAGTCCATGCGTGAGTAGTCAGCCAGGATCCGAATCAACTATCTTTCACTCAAGTGTTAAATATTTAGATTCAAATGCAATGTTTTCCTGTGCATGGATAATAACTATATGATCATTTCTTTGCCTAGTACAAAATTCTCTCCTCGACGTTTATTCCCTCCTTAGCCTCTGCGGTTACTGTTATTTATTCTCTGTAACTCATGCTTCCACATAATGATTTTGAGGATGTCTCTCCCATTCACCCAATGTTTATTTCCTATGCGACTCGCATGAGTGTTTCATTACTGTATTTTTCTTTACTGTGTGATGACAGTGTTTTTAATTACTGTTTTTTTATTTATTCCTTGAGGACTGCATTTTTATTACTCTATTTCCTTATCTACGACCTTTTGTCTAGGTCTGTATAACACTTTCTTACTTTCCAGTGAAAATCATGTTTCTTACCGTATTTATGTGATCTCTAATTGTTTTGTATTTTTGCGATTTCCCTTCTGTTTATTTTTAACAAAAAAATCCTATTCATGAGACGGTGCTCCATTACATTTACTGAAATAACAAATCAAGGGATACGAACAATAATTACATAAACCTCTTGATTTGTTGGAAATTTGTGTCTACTTAACTCTTACAGTAAGTTAATTTTGAATCTAATCATGGGCATTTGTACATCTAAGATTATTTTGCCTTAATTGTCAAAACCTGAATTTTTCTCCAACTCATGTTTTGAAGTCGTGGCAACTGAAAGGATATATCTTTGGAATCTATGTATCTGCTACCCACTTAAGTTATAAATAGCTTGATGATTCAAATTGATGCATAAATGGTCTTAATGACCTATCTTAAAGGAGCAATAAATCACCTTACAAAAGAATTATATTTCTGGAACATTCACTGGTTAGATGATTTTCTGAGTTATGGCATGTGGTCTCATCCTTGCATTTCATTTTTTCTAATTTCCATGCATCGAATGTCTTGGGCTCTCACAACTAAGGGAAAATGATTTAATATCACCTACTCCTATGCATTTCATTTCTAGCAATCATGGTGTTGTGTTAATCTTCAATACGTCGTCCTTGACTAAGTAGTCCACCCAAGAGCACAATCTAGAATTGATCTTGATAATAAGATATACTGTCGAGATTATTAATCACACGTGTTAGTGGACTTGGTATTCATCCTACCACCATAGATACAATGCATCATTTATGACAGTGAATGGAATCCACAATGGATTTGCAAGCTACAGATTGATTCCATAGGATTGGGAAACCAAGTATGTACATATTTATAGGATTTGCATATCTCACTCCGCTGAGTGTTGGATGCTCAAGGTAGAATTTGACAAGTTGAAGTGGGAGTGTGAGGTGATTGATAAAAGATTTAATATCCCCAAAAATAATTTACTATTGAAGTCTGAAAAATACTTAGGAATTTATTTCCATTTTTGGCAAATTTGAATTTGGAAAATTATTGCCATTTATGGCAATTCCGAATTTGGGAATTTAGTTAATTGTAATTAATTTATTGTGGTTGATTGGGCAAAGATTTGATTTTCCCAACTAACTCTTTGACTATGACACTTGTAAGAGACAAATAATTTTTATATTTATTGGTGAGAGACAAATGGAACAACCAGGTTGAAATCAACTGACCATGACTCCATGAGTGGGGAACAAGCTTGAACTACCTTAGGGCTGAATTTTACAAGTGGAAAATCTGGAATTTGGCCATTGGCATCCCTTGAAAATCAGGGATTCGTAAATCTACGAAAATTTCCACGGGGAAAAGACCTAGGCACAATATGCTTTTGCATATATATAGAATATGAGAGGAGGCAGGACGCTGCCAAGTATGCTGGGGAAATATGGACTTGTTGTTACGAGAACTAATTATGAGTGCGAGGCAAGGAGAACTTTTGTTCTAAAGAAAATGTCACTTGCTATTATGAACACTATTTTCTGAATGCGAGGCAAGGTGAATTGCATCTTGAAGAGGACTATAGCGAAGAGGAGTTTCAAGGTTCTCCCTCATGGATTCATGGTCAGGCTAGGGGGTGAACGGAACAAGTAGTCTGGCTATTATATTCTATGGTTGGGTGGAACTTGGTTGTTCCATTTGTTGTCCCAACAATTTGTTAAGATATATTCTTCCATTCTTTCCTAGTTGAATGTTTTGATGTTAATAATTGGTAGAATGCATTTGCTTAGTTCTGGTTAAATATTCTATTGGTGAATGATTCATAATATACATCTACTGTTGGGTAGAAGGAAATGAATTTTTGAATAATATTTTACAGTTAAATTTATGCACTTAGTAGAGCCAAGAAAGACTATTGCATATGCTAATTGTTGATAAATGTATGGAAATTTACTGAGTAGAACTAAGAAAACCATTGTGTACTGTTGTTGACAAAAGTGTGAAATTTTTTCTATTCCTATGATATAATCTATGGTATACAATAGAAATAATGCTTGTATCGATCTGTGGTTGATACTAAGGATGTTTAAATTTGTACAATTACCAAATGGGATTTTGAGTGAATATCAAAATTGAAATATATACCTATATATGTATATGTATTGTTATCCACTACAAAAGTTATTTCTCGATTATTGCAAGTAATATCCTCCTTAACGGACTGTGTTAATTATAAACAAAGGGTTATAATTTCCTTATTTTTAACTAGAAGTTTATAGAATCCTGGTATACCAACTACCATGATAATAGTGTTCTGGGGTGCGTTCGTATCTTTTTCAATAGACTCTGGGTTTTAACACTGCAAGTTGGAAAATGACTACCCTTTCATGCGAGACATTATCCTAGATCTGGAGACTGTGAAGGTTAAAGTCCTGCAAATAAGTTGAGAGATTTAATTTGTGCAAGATCGAGTTCAACAGACGTTAAAACTTGACGATAGAACATTTTTTCTGAATGAATCTCGTCCCTTAATAAAACTGTAACATTTAATGTCAATTGGTTTTGATTCGATCTATCACTAGATCTGAATTCTATAAGCTCACAAAAGCCGAGTTCATGATTTGATCTGGGTCATTGATTGAAGGAAGATTGTGGGTAGTAGATCTACTCTCATCAGGAATTCGCAGCTTGGACAACCATACGTGTGCGTTCTAGAAACTTACGAAACCCGAGTTCACAATTTAATCTGTGTCATCAATCGATGGAAGATCATGAGCCGTAGATCTAGTATCATCGGAAGTTCACAACTTGGACAACCAGAGGTATGAGTTCTGGAAACTCATGAAAACCGAGTTCTTGATTTAATCTAAGCCGTCGATCGGAGGAAGATCGTGAGCTGTAGATCTAGTCTCATCGGGAGTTCGCAACTCAGAAAACCAGAGGTAAGTGTTCTTGAAAAACTCGTGAAACCCAAGTTCACGATTTGATCTAAGTCACTAAATCACGGAGAAGACTAGGTTGTTAGATACAGTGGATTATCAAGAAGTTTAAAGTCAAGAGTCTTTCAACTTTCGAAAGCTCAGGAGATATAGTATGAAGAGGCACACAAAATGCAAGTGTGTGCAAGGCCTAAGTCATGTTTCATTGATGAAATCTTGGGAGGAATAATGTGTTCATAAACACAGATCAGACATAAAGTTACAGGGATTGGAGGAGAAATTTTGAAGGCATGGCCCTTGAAAATGTTTGAAATTCCCTAGTTAGGAAAGAAAGAGAAAACATTTTAGAAGGAATAGTGGTTTTAATTCTCGAGAGGAACACTTAGAAAAGTAACTAAGTCTTGGAGAATTGAAGCGTCTAAAGGTGGAGCGCAGAAATTCAAGGGAATCGAGGAAATATCAAAGGTTAATATCCTTTCAGGAGAAACCAAAATCTTTCAAGCCGTTAGATCCTGGAGAAGTAACACCCTAGTTAGTCGTGAGGAAATGTCGGGATTTCACCAACCATAAGATTTGGAAGCAACTGAGTGAAAATCATGAGACCTTGATACGCGATGAGAGGATCTAGACTGTAAGATCTAGAGGAACGTGAGCCTTCATATTTGAGGCACTCATAAATTATCAGCATTTCAGAAGTTGGGAATATGGAGGAAGTGTTAACCTGGAGATCACAAGTCACAAAACCCTGATATGTGACTGGAGAATCTAGACCATTAGATCCAGAGGAACGCGAGCCGTCAGATTTGGGGCTCTCCAAAAATTTTGGCATTCGAATGTCGGGGATATGGAGGAAGTGTTAACCTAGAGGTCAAAAGTCATGAAAATCAGATATGCGACGGGAGGATCTAGACTGTTAGATCCAGAGGAACGTGAGTCGTCAGATTTGGGGCACTCCGAAATTATCGACATTTTGAAAGTCAGAAATATGGAAGAAGTGTTAACTTGGAGGTCACAAGTCGCAAAATCTTGATTTATGAAAAGGCGAGTCTGGATCGTTGGATCCATATAGGACACATGTCAATGGGTCGGGTAATCCATAAGGAGGCAGAGTTAACAATATCTGTTGATCCAGGGGATTACGTGTTGACAAATCATGGACATATAGGGAGACGCGTGGAGAGAGGAAAAAGGGTAGAACAGAGAAGAGATCAAAGAACACAAAAACAGAAGGTCGCATGTCTGCGATAGTTGCACTGAACCTTAACCTTAAGCACCCGTCTATGTTTTAAACTCGACTTCGTTGAGACCTGATATGGGTACCGTTTATGCTTAAATATTTATGTTTTTTCGAGTGGGCTTCTTCCTCTGTAAATCTAACTTTAATATGTGTACATATATATATATATATATATATATAGATAGATAGATAGATAGATAGATGGAAAGGATCATAAGGTAGTGGGATTTTATTATCCTTTATGCTTCCTTTAGATATGATGGTAATCTGAGAGGCTAGGTATAACGAAGTTACCTTTGACCCTTGGAGTATATGATTACTGTATAATAAGAAATAACTTAGAGATAAAAATATGTTGTAATGTTAGTTGATTATGTCAGTAACTGGAAAACATAAACCTTGAAAGGTTTTTAGTGATGACAATTACCTATTTATAATAACAGAAGGTCTTTCGAGATAATTTGTTCAAAGAGAAAGAGATTTAATGTCCCTAAGGATTTTTTTTTTATTTTCTAAATTTGGGGTACATTACATATGGTATTAGAGCCAAGGTTACAACACTTGGACCTTAAACAGGGCCAAAATTATTTGCTTAGCACATAATTTCTATTTTATGAAAAACTAACAATACAATTATTGTTACAAACAAAAAAACTGTATTAGTGTTGTGATCATAGCAGCAAAGAATGAAGTTGGGATTAGACTCAAGGAGAATCCTGAGAAAATACCTCCTGAAGATCCGAGGTAGAACAGTGATAGAAGTTCACCTACTGAGGTGCTGGAAACCATAAGAAATCTCATTGTGGAACTGCAAGTTTTCAAGGTAGACAATGAGAAACTGAAAAAGGCACAACAAGAACAATAGGAAATAAATGAAGTACTGCTTCATAGCATAGTAACAAAGAAGATCCAGAAAGATAATAATGAATAAAGAGAGGTCAGCAAAAGGGCCTCCAAAAATTCTAGTCCTGAATCATAAAAAGCGGACAACTCTTTCGAAGTTACACCATCAACAGAAGATAAAACAACCATAGGAAGAAAAAGGAAACAAGTGGACCATCTTGAGGGAGAGTTTAAGAAAATCAAATTGTCCACATTTGATAGGGAATCCAGAATAGGGGAGGAGGCCGGAGCATGGCTATTGGATATTAAAAAGTATTTCCAAATCTACAACTATTCCAGCAATATGAAAGTCAGAATGGCCATCTAGAACCTAAAAGGAAAAGCAAGCATATGGTGGCAAGACCTGAAGTTGGCCAAGGGCCTAAAGGAAAAATAGATGGAGTGGTCGGATTTCAAGAAATACTTTAAGAAACAATATATATCTTAAATTTGCTATGAAAGAAAAACCAAAGAGTTTTATGAGCTATGACTTGGTCAAATGACTATGGATAACCTGATAAACAAATTCCTAGAATTATTAAGGTTCGTGCCTTACATCCGGAAGGACAAAGTAAAAATCGAATCATTCCTAAGATGCTTACCACAGTCCTATAAGGACATAATCAAATTCGATAATCCCAAGTCCTTGAGTGAATTTTTCAGAAAGGCCCGAATGTGTTATGATCAATACAACAACGGTTGGAATTTCCCAAGGCTTGGAAAGAAAAGCAACAAGACCGTATCAATCAACGGAAGAAGGGATATCAACTAGCCTCTTTCCGAAACACAGTAAAGAGTTTTCGAAGGAAATATTTTCACTACAACAACCAAAACACCCAAGGGGATGGTAAACTAGTTAATATGGGAACAAAGAAGTTTGGGGACAACCCCAAAGAACCGTTAAAATGTTGGGAATGTGGAGAACCTCACTTAAGGAGGAACTGTCCACATTTGACTTCAGCAGCCAGGGCTATGATTCACAACCTATAGGAAGCCTCTACRGTGGGAGATGTGGGTAGAAGCTTACATCRAATCAATGTAGTCGTGGATGGCTGACAAGATGATCACCAKTCCACTATAGTGGAAGTTGAAGGTAAAGTTAATAATACTAGTGTTTCTATTTTAATTGATCTAGGAGCTACGTTAAGTTATATTGCTCCTAGTGTAGTGGATTAAAATAAACTTAAAATAACAAAACATGAAAAATCATGGSTCGTAGAACTAGAAACAAGCACAAAAATAAAAGTATCTAATTTTATTTCCGACTATGAGTTCAGTTTAGGTAGTCAAAACACAAAAATGAATCTGAACATTCTAYSATTAGGGTCTTATGACATAATTATCAGAATGGATTGGTTAGAAAGGAATAAAGAATTTTTAGATTGTTATGAAAAATCACTCAAGTATAAAGAAGAAAATGACATTGTTAGGACAGTTCAAGGTATAAAAAAKCCAACCTCAGTCAGGCAGATTTCAACAATGCAATTTAAGAAATGCATGAGAAAAGGTTGTCAAATTTATGCTATCCAAGTGAAAAATTTGTTGGAAAAAGAAAATAAACCTAGCCTAGAGGATTTTGTCGTCTTGCATGATTTTAGAGATGTGTTTGTTGATGAGATACCTGAACTTCCCCCAAGGAGAAAGATAGACTTTTCTATCCATCTGCTACCTGGTTTATCCCCTACATCTAATGTGCCCTACCGAATGAGTTTACCCAAATTAACAGAAACAAAGATTCAATTACAAGAACTGTTGCACAATAACTACATTCGGCCAAGTGTCTCACCATGGGGAGCACTAGTTATTTGTTTTTAAAATAAGGAGGGAACTCTAAGGTTATGCATCGATTACAGACAATTAAACAAAATGACTGTTAAGAATAAGTACCCCTTACATAGGATAAATGATCTGTTTGATCAAGTAGGTGGGGAAAAGATTTTGTCTAAATTGGATTTAAGATCTGGTTATCACCAAGTTATGATAAAAGATGAGGACATAAGTAAAACAACATTCAGGATGAGATATGGACATTACGAATTTGTTGTTATATCGTTTGGTCTCACTAACAGGCCAACCACATTTATGTGTTTAATGAATGACATTTTTAGTCAGTAGTTGGACAAGTTTGTTTTGGTATTTATTGGCGATATCCTAGTATATTCTAAAATAGAATAAGAACACGAAGATCAACTAAGGATCGTTCTATAAACTTTAAGAAAACACAAACTATATGCTAAATTCAATAAGTGTGACTTTTATCAGAAGAAAATATAGTACCTAGGACATGTAATATCTGCAGAAGGTATTGCAGTTGATCTTGAGAAAATAAGAACCATCATGGAATGAGTGATCCCTAAGGACGTAG
>JASDQU010226956.1:0-17361 GCA_032191745.1 Picea mariana | reverse complement strand
AGTTCGCAGAAAGGCCTAGATATACCTCTCATGATTGCATTTTCAAGTGTTCCTTGCCTTTTCCAGCCTGTTGCAAACTGTTTCCTTTTGAAATTTCTTGTGTAGCAGCTTCCCCTACCACAATTTTGAGTTTTTGCATTGTCACATTCAAATCAACAGCAGTTTTTGTTGCAACTTGAACCGTTGATGCAGTTAACCTCCGATTTTGAACTTTTGACTTTTGTTCTACAACTCCAAATTTTTCTTTATCTTTTGTTACAATTGTCAAGTTGTTGCCTTGCATAGGATAGTTTCCAGGCCCGTGTTAAATTCTTCAAGGCCATCTTCAACACTCTGTTTGTGCTATTAGCCCACTCATCTGCACATGGTAGTACAAGGATGATGTTTTATGTTTTTCAATTATTACAAATACAACTAATAATATAAAAAACATTAAAATGTTTTATCCTTTTTTATTTAGTTTTACAGATTATATAATTTAGTCTTATTTTAGTTTTAAATCATTATTTTATCAATTTTCAAATCTAATTAATAATATAAAAAACATTAAAAAGTTTTACCTTTTTTTATTTAGTTTTACAATTTATATAATTTAATCTTATTTAGTTTTAAATCATTATTATTTTTATTATGAATTTTCAAATTCACCAAAAACAGGGACTATCGTTGCCTTGCAACACTTCTTATTTATGAGCTTATCCCGCATTTACGAGTTTCTTATTAATTGTTTTGTATTTTTAAAACAGCCATAAGAGAGTCAATATGCAAGCTCAAGTGCTCTGAAAATTTGCTTCAAAATTATTCCAGTGGATGCATCGTGAAATGTATAAACATTGTTTCCAACATATAAAGTATTTGAAACCCGAATCTGTTTTAAGGACAAAAAAAACTTAGAAATCAAGATTGTGTCATATTAGCCCATGAACATGTTAAAGAAATTTGGAAAATTGAAAGAGATCCAATGTTGTTATGTGACCTTGGATTTGTAGTGTTGATATGATTCCCAGAAAATCCAAATTCCAATACCTTTAAAGTGCATATGGGTATTATTTCAGATCTGCACCATCATTATAGCAACAACACCATACAATACCCAAATCACTTTATAGGCTGTACCATCAAGGGAAAACGCAGAATTATAACTCCCACATTTAGTCAATTATTCCAATAGCAAAGATTGTGCACCTAACCCAGAAAATATTCCAACAAGTTGATCAATTAAAGGTGCTAAAAGTAAAGCGTGGATATGTGTGCCAGAAAATTCATTCAGCATTCAAATGAAAATTTTTGGAAGATAAAAAGTGAACCAATATTGTGAACCTTTGAGTTAGATTTGCTGCACTAATTAATGTATTGATGCACTATCTTAAAATTAGCATATTCCATAGATTTAGACCAAGTGTTATCTTTAAATAAATTCACATCACGATGCAATCAGATTTAGAAACCATTAGTAAGCAAATGTGATTAAACAAAGTGCAACTATTGTTTGAGGTCCATTCAAGAAATTTAAATCTGCACATAGAAAAATTTAAACCATGTACCAAATAGATAGTGTGAATTAATTAGGTGTTATGTGAGGGTTTAGTACCATATTTCCCATATTTATGTGTGAATTTAAACAATAAATGAGATCATATGGCTCTAGTGAGGAAATCATATGACCCAGCGAAGCAGTCAATTAACTAATTATGAAATAATATTATAATATAAATCACAGACAACAAGGACAAATCATATGACCAAGCGAAGCAGTCAATTTAAACTATGCCGCAATTCACCTCCTAATAAAAGGTTAACATGCCATCCTAATATTCAGTTCTACATAACCGAATAAAGAATCAAAACCATGAGAGTAGGTGATATTAAGTTAATTTACTCCTTTAGAGAAGCTAAAGTAACAACAACAACCATTGTCTACTGTTTGACAGGGTAATATGTGTTGATCAATTTAAGCTTCTATTATTATAGTTTGCAGTACCTCTCAATGCTTGCAAAAACTTCCCATTCAACAAAAAGAAGAATAACTCCTGCAATCATTTCATCTCATCTGTACGAAACTTATAATTTGAAGTCAAGTTGCCCATCATTCCTCTAATTACCTCAATACAGTTTTGCTTGGTATAATGCTTGCAGAGCAAGCCCTTCTATATATCCCATTGTTAAAAACAAAGCATTCAGATGCATGTCTCCTTTAAGTTTAATATTTTTCCCAATATATTTCAGAAGAAATCAAAACAAAATTAGTTATACAAAAAAGCAGCATTGTAGCCCCCTTAATCAGGCCAACCTTAGGGTGCATGCAGGATTTATATATTCTCTATTTCATCTTCGTCATCTAAAGCAACAAATATAATCTCCACATACTACTAACATTGCAATTCACAGAACCACTTTCATGCATTCAGGTTGATGTGCAGTTCCATAACGAACTCATCCTGCATAAATGAAATTCAACAGATAATGCCGACCAATTGCTCGTGTATTTCTTTGTATACGTCTCAATGTTAAACTCCTTGAATAAAAAATAGGTAATTTGTAAAAACAAAAATGAATAGTGGAGAAGTGATCTCTCCATTTGTTGTTTTAAACATTGAATTTTCTCAACAGTAGTGTCAAACAGATAGAGGGGCTTGTGACTCAAGTTGAGCAGCTTCTATGGCTGCAGGGGTTTGTGGTTCAAGTTGTGAAGCCGCTACAGCTGATGAAGGGCCCTTTGGTTCACACTGTGTAGCTGCTACAGCCATTGTAGAAGCCTGTGGTTCAAGTTGTACAGTTTCCCCAAGCAATGCAGGGGACTGTGGATCAAGTTTCGCAACTTCTCCCACCATTGCAGGGACCCGTGCATCAATTTGTGCAGCTTCTACCACCGATGCAGGGGCCTGTGGATCAAGTTGCACAACTTCTACACCAATTCAGGGGCTTGTGCAGGTTCCCCTAGTGATACAGGGCACTGTGGATCAAGTTTCACAACTTCTCCCACCATTTCAGGGACTTGTGGATCAAGTTGCACAGCTTCTACCACCGATGGAGGGGCCTGTGGATCAAGTTGCACAACTTCCACTGCCGATGCAGGGGCCTGTGGAACAAGTTGCATAGATTATATCGGTGATGCAGGGGCCTCCGGTTCAAGTTGTGCAACTTATATGGACACTCTCACTGTTGCAGGGACCTGTGGATCAAGTTGTTCAGCTTCTACCACTGATGCAGGGGCCTGTGGATCAAGTTGTGTAGCTTCTACCGTCAATGTAGGGGAATGTGGATCAAGTTGCGTAACTTCTACCACTGATATATGGGCATGTGGTTCATGTTGTGCAACTGCTATGGCTGATGCATGGACATGTGGTTCAAGTTGTGCATCTCCTACCACCAATGCAGGCGCCTATGGTTCAAAATGTGCATCTCCTATCACCGATGCAGGGGCATGTGGTTGAAAATTTTCACCTGTTATCGTTGATGCAGGGGCTTGTGGTTCAAGTTGAGTAATTGGTACATCCCTCTGGAACTACACCCTCTGGAACTATGCCTTTTGGAAGTATGACCTGCGGAACTATGCCCTCTGGAACTACACCTCTGGAACTATGACCTATGGAACTATGACCTCTGAAACTACGCCCTCTGGAACTATGACCTATGGAACTATGAATTGTGGAACTACGCCCTCTGGAACTATGCCCTTTGGAACTGTGACCTATGGAACTACGCCCTTTGGAACTATGCCTCTGGAACTATGCCTCTGGAACTATGACCTGTGGAATTATTACCTCTGGAACTATGCCCTCTGGAACTATGACCTCTATAACTACACCCTCTGGAACTATGACCTATGGAACTACGCCCTCTGGAACTACACCCTTTGGAACTATGACCTGTGGGACTACGCCCTCTGGAACTATAAAATGCGGAACTATGCCCTCTGGAACTATGACCTGTGGAACTACGCTCTCTGGAACTATGACCTGTGGAACTACACCCTCTGGAACTATGCCTTGTGGAACTATGACCTGTGGAACTACGCCCTCTGGAATTATGACCTCTGGAACTATGCCCTCTGGAACTACGCTCTCTGAAACTATGACCTCTGGAACTATGACCTCTGGAACTACGCCCTTTGGAACTATGACATGTGGAACTACGCCCTCTGGAACTACGCCTCTGGAACTATGACCTCTGGAACTATAACCTCTGGAACTCCGCCCTCTGGAACTATGACCTTTGGAACTATGCCCTCTGGAACTATGACCTCTGGAACTACGCCTTTTGGAACTACGCCCTTTGGAACTATGACCTGTGGAACTACGCCCTATGGAACTACGCCTCTGGAACTATGACCTCTCGAACTACGCCTTCTGGAACAATGACCTCTCAAACTACGCCCTCTAGAACTATGACCTGTGAACCTATGACCTGTGGAACTATGCCCTCTGGAACTACGCCCTTTGGAACTATGACCTGTGGAACTATGCCCTCTGGAACTACGCCTCTAGAACTATGACCTGTGGAACTATGACCTCTAAAACTACACCGTCTGGAACTATGACCTGTGGAACTATGCCCTTTAGAACTACTCCCTCTGGAACTATGACCTGTGGAACTACGCCCTCTGGAACTATGACCTCTAGAACTACGCCCTCTGGAACTATGACTTGTGGAACTACGCCCTCTAGAACTATGACCTGTGGAACTACGCCCTCTGGAACTATGACCTCTGGAACTATGACCTGTGGAGCTGTGACATGTGGAACTACGCCCTTTGGAACTATGACCTGTGGAACTATGCCCTCTGGAACTATGCCTCTGAAACTATGACCTCTGGAACTACGCCCTCTAGAACTAGGACCTCTGGAACTACGCCCTCTAGAACTAGGACCTCTGGAACTATGACCTCCGGAACTACTCCCTCTTGAACTACGCCCTCTGGAACTATGACATGTGGAACTACGCCCTATGGAACTACGCCTCTGGAACTATGACTTGTGGAACTATGACCTTTGGAACTACGCCCTCTGGAACTATGACCTCTGGAACTATGCCCTCTGGGAATATGATCTCTTGAACTATGACTTGTGGAACTATGCTCTCTGGAACTACGCCTTTGGAACTATGACCTATGGAACTATGCCCTCTGAAACTATGACCTCTAGAACTACGCCCTCTGGAACTATGACCTGTGGAACTATGGCCTGTGGAACTACGCTCTCTGGAACTATGACCTCTATAACTATGCCCTCTGGAACTACGCCCTCTAGAACTATGACCTATGGAACTAGGCCCTCTAGAACTAGGCCCTCTGGAACTACACCCTCTGGAACTACGCCTGTATAGTGGAATTCTAGGAGTTATTATGGTTCCAAACTTGTCGATATTGCATGATTTATTCTATCCTTTCATTTTATTTATCAGTGTGTGTTCATAAAGCTCCATTCTTGTGTATATTCCCTCACTTAAGGTGGATATTCTAGAGTTCTTGTAGAAAAGTCATTATAAATGACAAAATCTGTTTTAGAATTTAAAAAAATTGAATTTATTTCAAAAGAAAGCAGTAGCACACACTGTGGTCCTTGCTGGATATTCAATTCTGAAGGCAATTCTCAAATGAACAAGGGGCCTTAATAGACATCTTCTATTTATATAATTACAGGATAAGCAGTTTCCCAAAAATACAAGTTACTTCTTTTACAAGTAATGTCCTCTTGTAGAACGTTTTAGTAATTAGTGCCATCAATGATGCTACCATTCTAATATCATGGTGACATTAGCCTACTAACTCATCAAAGATGTTGACTCATAATTCTGCTGACTCATCATCACACATGACAACTTATGCCACTTAGATTTGCAGACAAATAATCATCACATTTGGTGCCAACATGCCCCATCCCACTCACAAAACTAACAATGACTATTTTGATTCTTTCATAGCTATACACTCTAAATTTCTCATTTTTTATTTATTTATTTATTTTATTTATTTATTTTTTTTCTGTAAAAGGACCTATGGTAAATATATAAGAATAATTATCCTCAGTATTACAATAAATAATTTCAACTTCTATACTTCTTCCTCCCTCAAATGAAATGGTGGTGTACTTTGATGTGCTCTTTCCTTGCGTGAAAGAATGGGTTATTTGGAAGTTCAATGCTACTCTGGTTGTCACAGATATAAATTTGTAGCTCCTTTCGAAGCTGCTCCATACCTTCCAAGAGTCTTTTAACCAAATAGCTTCTCACACTGCAGTTATAGTAGGCTGCAGCGTTATACTCCGTTTCACTTGATGACAAATAAATGGTTTATTGCTTCTTTTTTACTGCAAAATACGTCTTATATTACATAGGAAAAATTTGCATAGCAGCTGAAAAGGGGAAAACTAAAAGGAAAATCAGAAGGGTATATATAATGTGGAATTATATCCTCTTTGTTAGAGAAACTAAGGCAACAATAAACTTAGAATAATCTACAACACTAAACTCTTTGGCATCCTTAATAAGAAGATAACCTTTGACAGACAGTTGCATACATACCTCTTCTTGCCAAGAGTGACAAAACTGACCTCATCATAAACAACATACTTGCAATGCATCTTCCAGATTATAAACAGAGATGAAATCCAAATATATTCCCAAACTCCTAGGAGGTGGGACAAGACCAGGGACCCCAATCCCCAAGAAGTGCTACACGCCAATGAAGTTGTCCATGAAGAATAATCAAGTGACGGTCCTGTACCAACCTCTAGCCTGATCTAGAAAAGCTACAGTCCCATAAAAGATGCTTCAAGGTCTTTGATTGATGATAAAGGGACATAACTCATTTGACAACCTTCTTTTGGCAAAGCAAGCTTTGGAGGGAAGCCCTTGATAAACAACCAACCAAGCAAAGATCTACAACTTCTAGTCAAATGGAGATACCATACACTATGTAATCGGAAGATCCAATGAACCTCAGGGTCAAAAGAAACCCATCTAGCATTGAGGATTAGAGATAAAGAGTGTCACTGATGAAGAAGAGAGTAGAGCTTCCTAGATTCATATACTGAAGAGGTTTACCAAATCTCCATTCCCAATCTCTCTGACAGGGTCCCTGCATGTCAATATTCAACTTATACAAATCTTCAACTGGGAGCAGAATAGTGAAATCTCCAAAAGTTGGCCTATCCGAGGAAGGGAGAGCCTTATGGAAGGATTGGAGAGTGGTTGATTGCTTCTTTCTGTAGCATAAAAGCATATCTATCCAAGTCAGAAAATAAAACATGTCGTATAATTTCTTTGATCTAACTTCCCAAACCTCCAATGGTTATTTTGTTTCCTTCATTCCTGTACACACTCTAAACTCCTCAAATGTTCTTTAGAAAGACCTTTGGTAAATATATGAGCATGATTATCTCCAGTATTACAATAAAAAACCAACTTTGCTACGTTGAATCTTCATTTCTTCTATAAAGTGGTGGTATTACTTTGACACGCTTTGTCCTTGCATAAATGAATGGGTTCTTTGCAAGTTCAATACTACTTCTAAGGTTGTCACAAAAAGACATAGTTTTAAGCTCCTTTTGATGTTGTTGATGTCTTCCAAGAGGTTTTTTAACCAAATAGGTTCACATACTGCAGTTATGGTAGCTTGAGACTCTCTTTCACTGGATGAAAAATCAATAGTTGCTTGCATCTTGCCATATTACGAAAGAATCATTATCCAAGTCAGAAAATAAATTTGATTTACATCACCTGTCCAATCCAAACACAAAATCATATTAAGATCAACACCATTAGTTCTTTCATACTTGATATCATAAGGAAATGTAGAAACAATATTCCTTGTGTTGCCTTCCAGAATCCAGTTTGTTATCTTTTGACCTGCCATAAAATAACTAACCTGGCTGATCACATAACTAATACTTGTCCTTTTTGTGATTCAATGAATCAAACTTTACATTAGTTGTCTATAAAGATTGGCATTCATTGTTCTAGATTCATCGTGGGGTTCGACCAGTGAGGAGACTCAGCAACCGTCTAATCTAACGATCGACAGTGGTGATTAACTTGGCAATTGGGATTTAGTCCCACATTGTCTATGCTACTGATTTCAAACAGTTTCATCTTGGTGATTGCAAACAGTTTCGTCTATGCTGTCGATTTCAAACAGTTCTGTCTTGGTGATTGCAAACAGTTCCATCTATGCTGTCGATTTGGTGATTGCAAACAGTTCTGTCATGGTGATTGCAAACAGTTCCGTCTGTTTATGAAGGTTGTAAATCCGTCCAATATCATTGAAGTATATTCGTCCAATATCAGTGTTGATGCAGAAGATGAGATTTTAGTGTTGGAGTCCGATGGATTTACTGCATATAGATTTTCAAACTTTATTTACCGCATACACTAAGATTTTATTTTTGCGCTTTCAATCTTTATGGACTTGCCACTAAGATTTTATTTTTGCCCTTTCAAACTTTATTTACCGCATATAGATTTTCAAACTTTATTTACCGCATACACTAAGATTTTATTTTTGCCCTTTCAAACTTTATTTACCGCATACACTAAGATTTTATTTTTGCCCTTTCAAACTTTATGGACTTGCCACTAAGATTTTATTTTTGGGCTTTCAAACTTTATTTACCGCATATAATTTACCGTGATTTTCAAACTTTATTTACCGCATACACTAAGATTTTATTTTTGCCTTCAAACTTTATTTACCGCATATAGATTTTATTTACCATATACACTCAAAATATGTTATTTTGGATGAATATAGAGAACCCAACCTCTCTCCGCTAATTCAGAATACCTAATGGTTCCAGCGTAATGTATTTCTATTTTCCTCTATTACCAACGCTGCCTCATATTCCTATCAGTTTTTGCATGTTTTTAATTAGCAGTATGTGATTACAGCGACACAATTGTAGGGTCTGTAACTAAAGTGGGATCAGAAGTGAAGAATTTCATTGTTGGAGTTTGCGTGGGCGTGGGCTACATGGTTTGGAGTTGCCAACAATGTGATTCCTGTAGCGAAGGGCAAGAGCAGTATTGTGAGAATATTGTTTTGAGGTATAATGCAATTAATGTTTTTAATGTTTTTTAGAATTGTGAGGTATATTGTTTTATAGTGGGCTTGAATGTTTTTTTTTCTCGATGATGATGATGATGATGGATTCCTGTAATGTGTCTGTGTTTGGGGTATTTCAATAGCTCAAGAAGAAGAAGGAAATTATGTCATTTGATTAATTCATGAAACTGGACTTGTGCTATGCTATGATCTATATCAAAGTCACCCACAGAAGCAGAGAACGAACCTGGACATCAACAATTTTTGCGTGTTTTTAATTAGAAGTATGTGATTACAACCACAAAATTGTAGGGTGTGTAACTAAAGTGGGATCAGAAGTGAAGAATTTCATTGTTGGAAATCGCGTGGGCATGGGCTACATGGTTTGGAGTTGCCAACAATGTGATTCCTGTAGCGAAGGGCAAGAGCAGTATTGTGAGAATATTGTTTTGAGGTATAACGCCATTAATGTTTTTAATGTTTTTTAGTATTGTGAGGTATATTGTTTTATAATGGGCTTGAATGTTTTTTTTTTTCTCGATGATGATGATGGATTCTTGTAATGTGTCTATGTTTCGTGTGTTTCAATAGCTCAAGCAACAAAAGGAAATTATGTCATTTCATTAATTCATGAAATTGGACTTGTGCTCTGCTATGATCTATATCAAAGTCACCCATAGAACCAAAGAACGAACTTGGACATCAACTTCTCAAATCAAGGTGAAATGAGGCTGAACAAAGCTTCAATTGTGACTTTAGATTTTTTACACTGACAATATAACAAAAATACTCAAGCGGTGTGAAATCATTTTTTCATCTTCTTTGGATTTTGGAGGGTGAGTTTCAATAATTGAAGTGTCAGAAAGAAATAAAGATTCTCCTCTGAGTCAGATTTGAAGATAGGTTCCAAAAACATGGAAGAACTCTTCTTCTATAAGAAAAGATCAGGATCAAGCTTCCCTCAACAGTACGAAGATGGCTATTGAATAGGGATTTGGACATGCCTTTACTTTGGGTAACAATGACCAGAAAAATACTCATTGAATGGGCATGTCTTTAATTTCTCTTTCATTTTAGTGTGATGTGTTTGTCTCACTGAATCGCTAGAAGTATTAAAGAGTAACAGGTTTTGGTCTTGCGAATAAAAAACACCTTGATTATGGGATAGTTCACATGGGTTAAAAGTAGAAAGAGACAGGGCAATGAGAAACAGAGCACCAAGGGTATATAGTTCAATTGGATAGATATTATGCATATCCAAATTGGATAAATCTTGTTGGCTAAAGGATGGTGTTTCTTTGTTAAGCATTTTAGGAAGAGAGGTAGATGTTCGCTCAATTTTCAAATCATTTTCCTATTACTCCATCTTGTTGTTAGTGTAACACAGGATTGGAGTAAAAGTGTTTATTTCAAAGCCTAAAATAATGGTAATGTGTGTTGAAGGAAGTGCATTTGCAATGGATTATAAGCTTGGAAAGAGGAGCAATATCTGGATAAGAAACATCTGACTTGAAATTCTTTCTCCTCATAAATCTCTGGATGCACATCTTAAATCAGACTTGAAATTATTTTAGATTGATCAAGGGATGAATTTATTCAAGACGGATGGTTGTTCTAGCATGCTATTGGAGAGAATAATTTTTCCTAGTACCTATTATTTCGATTTTCGTAAATTTTGAAAAATGATCTATTCTATATAATTTCTTGAATGAGAAAAATACTAGTGAGATTAATTAGGAGTCACAATGAATGGTTGCCAAAATTTTTGGTGTTGTGGGAGCAATAAATTTTCAAATTTGTTTTTGGGATTGGGGATTTGCCCAATAAGGCTTTTCAAAAACCTGTACATACTAAACATAAAATTTTGACATAAAATATACGTTATAGTGAAACAATGGTCATGTTGTTGGTGTGTCCTTAGGTGTTAAATGGATCAAAGACTCGGGGACCTACATTCTTAGTCATACAGAGAATTTCATTTGTTTCAAAAAGGATGGCATGATCCATAAGTCCAAGGCATAAGGACTCCTTTGCCAACCATAATAGTGCAGCTCACAAGCCATGCCAACTTTGTTTCAGTTTCAGATTCCATAATTTGATTTGTCAAATGGCCCAAGCAAAGTTCTAGAGACCAGGTCATGACAGTATAGAATATGATGGATATTTTTTAGTGTTTTGATAATAGGGCTCTAGCGCCTCAATTTCCCATTCTCTGACATTAGAAGAGTTGGAATGGACAAGTCTCCTCGGTCCTGAACTGGCTTGAGAAATTGAAGATCCAAGGGGCAAGCAAACTCAAGGGGACCAAATTTGAGAAAAATGTTAGGCACGTGTGAAACAAAGTTGCTTATATGAACCTTGGAATATTGTATTATTGTCATATTGGAATTCTCTATTAACTTTTACAACTTAATCCTTTGCTTATTGTTTCTGGTTATATTGGGTTTTTCAGATTGCTTCTTCTTTGTCATAGCTGACAAAAATTTGGTGTCTTTCAAGTATTTTGGCCCAAACAGGGTAATGTATTTCTACTTGCCTGTGCATCTATTATCAGCAGATGCATTGACTAATGATGTAAAATCACATAATTCCCTATTGAATACTATTGTAATGGCACCTACTAATTCCCAATGATAAATACATATTACTTTACACAAAGTTCTGTCTTTCACAAAGCAGAGACTAAAAAATGAGAAGCACCAATTCTTGTTTTGTATTACAGGTTATTTGTTTCCAAATCTCACAACACCATTTTAAAGCACACTACACTTTCAATAGAAATTGATAACGTAAAAATCAAACAGTAATGAAGGTTCAAAACTGAAAATATCTATTGCATTCAACCCCAATTGTAAATATATATAAATTCCATGGAAAAATACAACAGAGAATACATCATTTTCTTATTAGCTTTCTAACAAACACCCTCTGCAACATATTTCTAGTCCTTTCCAATTCCTAGAGCTACCTTCAAACAACCCTTTGTACCGAGAAGCAGTTTTCTCCTAACAAGAACCACATAAATGTATACAACACAAGGAATACAATGATGGCTTTCTCACTCCAGATTATATACCATATGGTAAGAAATATAAATTCTGTGGAAAAATACAATGGGGAACACAATTTTTTCTTATTAATTTCTAACGAAAACCCTCTGTTGCATATTCCTAGTCTTTCCAATTTATAGAGCTACCTTGAAACAATCCTTTGTACTGAGAAAAGTTCTCTGATAACAAGAACCATATAAATGTATACATCATAAGAAATAAAATGATGGATCTCACTCCACTAAAGTCTGCTCAGGGAAAGATACTCATCCCAATAGCGGATTCTCTACCATATGGTGTCCAACCCCCTTCCTTGGACCTAGCGAAACTCACATGGTACAGCTCACTCAGAATCAAGGTGAACATAGTAAATGATGCTCCTGCTACAAAGACACCCTTTCACAACGTTTCATAAGAGAGATTGATTCCTTAGTAAAAACCCCTGTATTTTGTATGGTAGACGTTTCTTGCTGCTCCACCAACAAAGCAAGCCTCTGCAATGATGAATGTCAACCTACAAAAACAATATGAATGTAGTATGTTAGTCCTTATTTACAGATACTATTATTCTTGGAATTTGTTACAACCATTTGAGAATACAAATGTAGTGAGGTTTAAGAATGCCCTATTTAATCTGTCAGGCTATGATCTAGTGGTTGAGATGGGGAATTGCAATGTTAATAACCTAGTTTTAAGCCCCAGTGTGGATAGAGCCTTGGATTATATGTTGGCCAAGTTAAAGAAAAATAAATCCTTTTACTGTAACAATAGTGCTGGAAGAGCTTCAGACATCCCTTAATACACATCAGCTCATCTTATGCAGAAGGGAAAGATTATTACTAGGTTGCAATGAATAAAAAAATAGCCCATGCATGAGATTTAGAAATCGCGTCTAGAACCACCTTAGCCTGCAACGAATAAAGACAGTAACGATGATTAATAAACTGTGCATGGAGAGAAAAAAATAAGGCTTTATTTTCCACTATCCTCTCATAACAAGTGACCTATTCAACTCAAGAACAAGCAATATAAAAACTTTCCTTGTTAACAATATAAATAAAACCTTTCAAGATCTTTGAAATGAGAGTTCAACTTCTAAGATGAACTTCCCTTCATATTATATCCAGATAATAATAGGAAGCCCAAACTTCACATAAAATTTCAACAAAACCATGATATTCAATTAACTGTGATTTGAATCCAACAAACAATGTCAAATAACCAGAAAGTATCATCATAAAATCAACTCATTCTTCCATTTAAAATTATTTACAAAATATTAAGTTCACTTCTAGCTATATTGTTGTCAAATGTACCTCACAAACCAATCCAGGCTCAGTTTCCAGTGTGCAAGTAACATCCATACCATGCCTTTGGAGACTCCTAATCATGATTTGTACATAAATAAAGTATGTGCACCTCAAAGACTAAGGATTCAATCTAAACCAAGTCACATAATTGCTTCTGAAACATGTATCTATTTCATTGAGAATTTATTCTACTAGAGAAATAGAGAATTTCTCTCCCATTTTAATAATGTTAACTATAAAAAATTGCAGTTATCATATGGAGAATACAACCATCTTTATTTTCAGCACATAAACCTTTTCAACATTTCACAAATATATCTATCGCATTTGACCCGTGGCAGTCCTCAAATTAGTGATTGAAAGTACAAAAATCAATTTACGTTGATAAAGCTTGCTATATGATTGGAACATCGATTGCAGAAGGAAGAATTTGTTACAACATTGAATGGCAATAAGAAATCTCAAGAAGCTGACAAAGTGAGCTTCCAACATAATTAATGCAAAAGACACTATGTTAAAGAGCATCTAGCTCATTTTGCTGGGTTTTTTTTGTTTTTTTTCAAAATGAAGTTTATGCATCTCATTTCACAAATTAAAGCATCTCTTTAGAAGTTGTAGAGATAAAATTGGCACACATTTAAAGAAACATCTAACCTCCACAGGAGCATTATCCTTCCAAGATTAAAGGCAACCAGGCAACAGTTATCAAACATTTCCTAAAGTCTACAATCATTTCCAAGAAAGCGTATTTCCAAAAATATGATCCCAATAATCCAAGACACAATACAATTAACATTCTTCAACCCAACCATCATAACACTAAAGGGAAAAACTGTATGGTGAGACTACCAGTCTTACAAATACCACTTTATCATTAATCAATGAGTGTTTGTCCTCATGAGATTCATTTACAGAAGCCTATGTCTCACAACTAATTTAGTAACTGTACTTAGAGATATTGCTCATTGTGATTGATCTAGACACACATAATGTTTGTAATAAATGTCAGATTTGTATGCAGGAGTATCATGCTTCATATATGAAGGTAGGGCAACTGCATCATGATGCACATGTGATCTGTCAAAATGGAACTGGGCAGAGTTGCACTTGTCAGCTCATTCTAGACCAGGCATACAAATTGTTGTTGTGGAGCAAACCCTGTCAATTGCGGAAGCAGAGAGTGATCCCTGAAGTAAACAAGCTATAGAAAAGGGCAATTAAATACCAAGCAGATTAACTTCATTTACCCATTATACATCAACAACAAAAAACAATATACATCAAGAGATACAAGGACAGAGTTACATAACTGGATTAAACTCTCAGATAAGATATGCTAAGATAATTTTATTAATGTCCAACAAATGACCAATAAAGTAGGTCAATGGGACTATAACATACATCCAGTATCATAAATTACAATGTGAGAGTGCAAAATAAACTCCCAGAATGATGCTAAAATTAGAATATCTAAGCTCCTAAATATCGTAACATAGTTACCAACTTAACGAGAACTCTACAGAGTTCTCGTTTTTTGGGGGGTAAGTTTTTTACCATGTTTTTAAAAATGGTGCTACAAGTAGCACCCCCCTCCCTTTTTAGATGTTTTTTTAATATTTTAAATTTTTAGATCCACAATGTTTCCACATTATTTTTTTAAATGCTTGTTTTTCATGTATTTTCAATTTTTTTCTAATTTTTTTTATTTTTATTTTTTATTCAACGATGTTTTTAGTAATTTTTCCATGCTCCTTTCAATCTTATAAATATTTTTTTCCATTTATTTTTTGAAATTAAATTTTTTCATGTAATTTTGTCTCCTTAATTGATTTATTGTTCCATACTTTTAAAATGTAGTAAAAAACATCATTTTAAAGATATTGTTCATCGTTACTTCAATACATAAAAAATAATTGTACTAAAATAACACTATTTTTGAATATTTAGAAAACAAATATAATTAAAATTTATTTTGATAAATTAAAAACTTTAAAAACTAAGAAAAACAAAACAATTAAAATTAATAAAAAAAAAAAGCAAAAGCAAAAGAAAATTTATAAAAAAAATAAAATAAAGAAAAACTTAAAAAACCAAATAAATAAATAAAAAAATTTATTTAAAAAACTAAGAAAAAATGAAGAAAAAAAAGTAAAAAAATTAAATTTATGACAAAAAAAAACACTTAAAAAAAATTAAAAAACACAACAACTAAAAACATTTATGAAAACTAAATTACAAATCCTAAAATAATTTTTTTAATACAAAATTATAAAAAAAAAACTAAAAAAACTAATAAAAAACTTTAAATTAAAAAAAAAAATAACAAATAAATTACATTAAAAAAAATTTAAAAACTAATTTAAATATTAAATTTTATAAAAAAAATTTAAAAAACTAAATTAAATATTAAATTTTATAAAAAAAAAAATTAAAAAAATTAAAATTAATTTATATATATTATATATATAGTTTATATAATATATAACACATTGCAATGCAATGTGTTATAATATAACACACATTGCATTGCAATGTGTTATAATATAACACACATTGCAATGCAATGTGTTATAATATAACACACATTGCATTGCAATGTGTTATAATATAACACACATTGCAATGCAATGTGTTATAATATAAAACATTACATTGCAATGTGTATATAAACTATATATATAGTTTATATATATTATATAAACATATATATGGAATTTGGAAAGAACCAGGAGGGCCCAGCCCCCGTGGGCTAGGTGGGCTAGGTGGGGACCAGGACCTAGCTTGCGAGGGCTAGCCCGGCATCGCCTCCGTGCTGGTTCTCTCCAAATATGTAATCACTTATCATCGGTGCACTCACATCATGTAAGTGTATGGGCCTCTACTCTAGTGTATGGGCCTCGTATGTGATTTAACTATGGAAATTGTGCTATGGGAAGTTCTCTACTGAAAATGGGTATTAAGTATGGGCCTCGTGCAATGTGAATCGTGCATGCTAAGGTCTATGTGTATTATATAAACTATATATAGTTTATATAATATATAAAAACTATATATATAGTTTTTATATATTATATAAACTATATATATAGTTTATATAATATATATGAACTTTATATAGTTTATATAATATATATAAATTCTATATATATAAATTATAAAACTATTTTTAAATTTTTTTATAATATAGAAATGATATATAATTGTTTTTAGAAACATATTTGCCTCGGGTTGTACGGTCTTTTTTTTTGTACTTAGAGAGTGAGTAGGACTTTTCATCCCTACAGAGGGGACATGTTATTCAAATATCTTAATATTCATATTCTATAAAATGTTTTCTCACTTTGAAATTAAAATTTAATAAATATTAGATTTTTTTGTAGACTACCTGGAATTAGAAATTAAAATTTATAATTTAATTAAAATTTATTTTCTAAATTGTAATTTCTAATTTAATTAAAATTCACTTTGAAAATAAAATATGTTAAGCATAATAATAATTCATTTTTAAAATGTAGTTTTGGTGAAATGTTTTTTTATAAAAAATTGCATTTATTTGTATAATTTTATTTTAATAATTAGTTTTCTATATCAATCTTACATTAAAAATTATATATTGATGAAACATTTATATGTGAATTAATTGGTTTTGATTTTAATTTATTTTAATATTAAAATTTATTAAGTATTTGAGTATTTGCTAAATATTTTTCTATATATTTTGTAATATTAAAATTTGTTAAGCATTTTAATATTTGTTGAATATTTTTCTATATATTTTGTATTTTTTTTTTATTTATGTTTATTTTAAAATTATAATTTATTAAACATTAGATTTTCTTTAGTTTAGGGATTTAGGTTAGGGTTTTTTCCTTTTTTTATTTTATTTTTTTAATTTTATAACTTTTTTAATATTTTGTTTAAATTTTTGTTTTTAATTTTTTTAGTGATTTTTTAGTGTTTT
>JASDQU010226955.1:0-17361 GCA_032191745.1 Picea mariana | reverse complement strand
TGTATATAAAGTATGGAATGATATTTTATACAGCATATGCGAATCACTAATTGCATACTAATTGACAGGTGGACTCGGGCTGCTTCGCTGAACATTGGACTTTTATTGTGTCGTTGTGATCCCGTATCAATTTAATAGTTAGCGATTTTTTTTGATCGGGGGCTCTGGGGCTGGCGGGCTGGTAATTGGGCCTCTATTGTTTCGCGTTGTACAAATATCTACAACATATGCGGACCTATCGGTTGCTTGGCTGAACTTTGCATTTGTATTGTTGTAGAACATATGCAGAGTCCTCATTCCATACTTGGGCACTTTTTGGATTGCAGGTTGGCGGCCTGGCAGGCTGAAAATTAAGTATCTATTGTTTTGTGTTCTACAAATAGCGCCTACACTTCCGCGATATAAAAATTTACACGCCGGCTTGTGGACATAGCCTCTATATAAAGCATGGAATGAGATTTTATACAACATATGCGGATTCCTCATTCCATACTTACACAGTTTTTGGATCGTGGGTTCACGGCCTGATTGGCCGAAAATAGTGTCTATTGTTTCGTCTCCTACAAATAGCACCCAGATTTCCACGACATACAAATTGACAGGAGGAGCTGCGGGCTGCTTGGATGAACAGTGCATTTGTATTGTTCTAGAACATATGCAGATCCCTCATTCCATAGATGGGCATTTTTTGGATCGCGGGTTCGTGGCATGGCGGGCTAAAAAATTAAGTATGCGGAACCCTCATTGCATACTCACAAGTGGACTCAGGTTGCTTCGTTGAACATCGGACTTTTATTGCCCCGTATCAATTTCATAATTATCGATTTTTTTCTATCCGGGGCTCTGGGGTTGGCAGGTTGGAAATTGGGCCTCTATTGTTACCCACTGTACAAACACATTGTTCTAGAACATATGTGGATCCCTCATTCCATACATGAGCACTTTTTGGATCGCGGATTCGTGACCTGACAGGCTTAAAATTAAGTATCTATTGTTCTGTGTTCTACAAATAGCACCTTCACTTCCATGATATACAAATTGACAAGCGGACTTGTGGACATAGTCTCTATATTAACTATGGAGTGAGATTTTATACAGCATATGCAGATTCCTCATTCCATACTTGGGCAATTTTTGGATCGAGGGTTGGCGTCCTGGCGGGTTGAAAATAGAGTCTCTATTGTTCCCTCTCCTACATATACCACCCAGGCTTCTGTGATATACAAATTTCCATGAGGACTCGGGTTGGTTGCCTGAACATTGCACTTTTAGGCAGTTTTTGGATGGCAGGTTCACGGTTGGGCGGGCCGAAAATAGAGTCTCCATTGTTCCCGCTGCTACAAATGGCATCCAGACTTCCGCCATATACAAATTGACAAGAGGACTCGCGCTGGTTGCTGAACATTGCACTTTTATTGTCCCGTAACAATTTCGTATGTATTTCATATTTAATGATTTTTTTTATCAAGGGCTGGCGGGCTGAAAAATGGGCCTCTTTTGTTCGGGATCGCGGGCTGAAAATTGGGACTTTATTGTTACGCATTGTACAAAAGCTACCCACAGCTCCGCAATATACAAATTGACAAAGGAACCTGTGGGTTGCCTGGGGCAACATTCCAGTTTCATTGTTCCTTGTCCTCCGAATAGCGTTCAGAGATCCACCATATACAGATTGACAGATGGACTTGAGAGCTAGCGCATTAAATTATTAAAGGATGTTAAATCACTTATTCTTAAAAGAATCAAGGAAAGAAAATAATTTTTTTTTTTAATTATATAACCACAAGCATAACAAGGACCAATTTGAATTTTAAGGGCCTGTTGTTCATATGATAGCACAATTGCATTATGCACACTAAATATTCGTTGATTTCAAATTATTCCAGGATATTAATCTGACTAACTTCATCGAATAAGCAAAAATGTGAAAATAATGGCCAATTTATATTTTAAGAGCCTCTTGTTTGTATGTTCGGACAGTCGCAGTTCAGACACTATATATTCGTTGATTTCAAATTATTTCAGAACAATAGTTTGACCAAGTTCATCGATCAAGGAAATCTGCTAAAGCAAGTGACAGTACAGTTGCGTAACAGCGCCATAGAAATTACTAGGCGGATCTGCGTCCCAGCTGGCTAAAAAAAAACAATTATATTGTTCGGTGTCCTCCAAAGAGCAGCTGGAGTTCCAGGGTATACAAATTAACAGACAAAGTAGATAACCAAGAACCAACCATACTTTAAACAGTCCAAAAGCAAGTTCCCAGAAGGTTCCATAGAGCAGAACCCATCGACCTTTGCACCAAACAATTTGATATACAAAGAAAATACGTCGCCGCATTTGTTTTCTATTGAAATGAACTTTCATCTGAATGTTGAACAAATATTACAGAGAGACATGAGGTATTTTCGTTTCCTCTCAAAGTTTCATATAAAAAAAAAATTCCCCTTTTCATCCGATATGCAAAATTTCATTGTCCTCATTTAAGGTGAATTTGCTTTGTATCCGAAGCTGTCGCATCATGTATACACTGCTTGCCTTTTTCTGTAGATATGTTTCATACAACTCTTCCAACTCAGGAAGCACATTTTGTAACAGCGGCTGCCTGATCATATAGTGCACGGTTGTGTTTCCCACGGTTCGAATAACACCACTGAGGCAATTTCCATAAATATATGAACATTTTTCACCGCATCACAGACAATCAATTGTATCATCAGTTATCAAAGTGGAGGCAGAGGCATCGGAATGGCATTTTGCACAAACAGGCTCAAAGTGGGTCGAGTAAACATTGGCTGCAACTAAAATACGTTCAACCTGGGAAAGCGAGCAAAGGAATTAATACATTGAACAATATAATACACAACTGCATCCCACCCTCCCCTTTAAAACCAAAAAAAAAAAATTAACAGTTGTAGAAATTTGTTGAAGGCTATTTCTATAAGCAAAGCGATGATGATTTTGTAAATGTATACGCACAACAATTATAGAGCTAGCTAGCTTCTCCAGATCCTTTACTGTATCTGCTCGCAACTCTGTTATAAACATTGATTGGGTTGTCCAAAAGATCATTTCTCTGGGATCCTTCTTTTTTGTTATATTTTTGAACAACATAAGTGGAATCTGCCCTCTATGCAATTGTTGTTCCATTGACGAAAACAAATCTAAATACGTATCGAACAATTGTAGTTGCAACATGGAAAAGTACAATATTTGTGTAACTTATTCGACATACATGCAGAAGTGAAAGTAAACAACAAAACTGAATATGAAAAGCGGTACCATTGCCTTCTCGTTGTCCGACTCTCCATCCTTTATATGGAGAATGTGTTGTGACCCAAATTTCCTGGCCAATGTGATAGCAACCCCAATCGTTCCCATTGGGTAAATATCAGTGCTCTGTGCAAGTTGCCTAATAATTGAGTCTGGGAGGAAGCAGTATTCTGAACAAATAGGAGGAATTTTTTCCACAATGCTTGTTTCATTGACCGAAATAATTCGATTGCAATCACCATGGTCATATACTATTTTTGGCAATATATTAAAATTTGTAATGGATATCCCATTATGCGGCAATATATTTTCTGCATATTTCTGGACAAGTTATGGAGGAATAATCAGTGTGACTATCATCATGGTGTCCTTGTCTGTCATATCAGCACGCATAATGGGTCTACTTTTGTTTGCCTTGTCCAAGTAGGTGGTATAGACAACCATTATGTCCCCGACGATCACCTGTCCAATTTCACGGCTGCTCAAGGCCTCTATTGACAGTACTTTGGATGTCATAACTCTAGACATGAAGACATTTTTTGAACAGGAAAACTAAAGTGAATGGTAGTGTGCTACAAGTACACACATACTTTTGATGAACTATGGAGCCAGAGTTTTGCATTGACACCTCTTAGTCTGCGGAACATGCAGCAGGTTCAGCGTCTCACTCGTACTTGTTGATACTTCTTGCGATCTGCAAACCATGTACTGCAAATGGCATCAGCATATTCGCCATGCCATAGATGAATATATAGCCTGAGAAATTTTTCTAGTAAACATAGTAAAAGCAGAGCGCATGCATCTTTACCTTTGGCCTTGTCGGTCTGCCAATGTCTGGGATGACTGACTGCTCATGGTCATCTCACTAGTCCAACTTTTTATGATGCAAGCATTTGCAGATGGACATCAGGACTAAGCAAATATATGCATTCTATATTATATGCCCGCACCCAGTTTGTATCTTTAATTTGTCGGCACACTTGGTATACCTTTTAGAAGATTGTACCACAGAACCCTCTATTGTTGCACATAAGAATTCATCTCCCTGTCCAAGCAACCTATTTTTTCCAAGGTGTTAGTGATAAAAAATGCACTAGCATTTTTTAAAGAATGATGCCTAATCTTGCAGGGAAATTTTGATTACCTTCCCGAGCTCCAAATGCAGATTTGAAAGCACCATTGGAAAGCTTAGGATTTCTAGATGTCGATCAACTATTCAAGCATGTAAAACGGACTCTCCACGACTGAGAAATTTGATTTTAAAAAAATATGTGCTTTCACCAGCTAATTTGTCTTGAACTTTGCTAGTTAGCTGGTGAAAGCTCTGCTTTTCACCAGCTAAGGAGCGGATTTTTAGGTAAATAAGCTAGTGAAAGCCTGTCATGGCCAGAATGACCGAATTTTTGCCCAGATCGGGATTTTTTTAGTTTGAATGGTTTGAAACCGCTTCAAATGGACGGTTGTTGAATTATCAAGTCTGATTCAATGGCTATTTTTGATGGATAAGGGAAAGAAGAGGTGTTTCAATCGATTTTGGTATCTTTTTCAAAGGTAGAAAATCAGGGTTTTTGCACACTTCACCAAATTCAAATTTTATCTTTGGAGGACCAAATCAAACAGCCTTGGGAGGCTAAAACTGCACTTCATCAGCAATCTACTACTCTTAGAGATCATTAGATATGGATTGACCTCATCTTGAGGGTTTTTCCTATTTTATTGTAAATATTGTTTTATTTTATGTTTTTAGAATAATTGATCCATCTTTTTAGGATCTGAAACTGCTTTGTAAAGGCTATAAAGCCTGGGGGGTTCAGTCATAGGAGGGGGTTCAATCCTGGACACTTTGGCTATGTACTTTGACTCTGTTGTGTTATATGAATCAAAGTCTTCTTTGGTTATTATATATCAGTCTTTTCATATACTCCACTACTCTGTTATTTAATTCTGTTCAGCTTAGTTATTCAGAATTGTTATCTTCTAGTATAGCTCATGAATATGAATTAGATGTTTCTTTACTGTCTTGTATGACCCTACATCTCTTGTACTTGGTTATCTTGAATGGTATTCTTCACACCTTTTTATCTACTGTAACTGATATCTAGTCTCTCAAAGAACTAGTTTATTTAGATGCATAACAAGTTGTCATTTTCTTAGCCTTCCCAGTTATCCCATTGTTCCAAACACTTTGATTATTAAATTTCTTAAGTTACCTAGCATTCTTAGCCCACAACCCTAAGGAGTTTCTTGAAGTGATAACACAAGGCAGCAAAGCGGAAGATGCAATCGATAGGAAGGCAAGTTAGTTTGAAAACAGGCATGTAAAACAAAAAGTAACAGGTCTATTTACCCACCAAAGAGTCCTTCATCCTGTCCAGCTATTCTGTTTGTTTAAATGCAACAATGCAGTGCAAACACAACGAACATGCACTAGCTTAGTATGCAGGAATAAACATATGCAACTAAGAAAACTTACCTTGTAGGAAGGCACATAACTAACTTAACACATATCCATACCATAAATGAAATACAAAACAACGCAATATGAAACAACAGTACAAGCATGCACCTTTCTATATCCTCTTCAGTCAATGCAGTCGAGACTCTCTCCTTTTCTCCAGCTACTCTGTTTGTTTCAATTTGGGAACCCACAAAATTTAATGAACATCAATGGACGCTGGTATTCAGCGGAGAACAAGCAATATGTACATAGAGCAAAATTGACTCAACAAACAATCTACAAAGGCAGAAACATGAACCTTTGCGCTTCTTTATCCATGGTTGTAAACATGTACAATTTTTTTCCCTGGCCAACATAAATTACAAGACACAAAATATCACGCAACTACATGGTCACAGCTAAACGATTTCTGCTTTTCCCTGGGAATTTATCCACATATGCCCTCTCGCCATGTTCTTTATCCTCTACACAGACTGTTGTGCACACGATACAAGTTCTCAGTTTTTCGTGGCTAATTACCCACACATGCTTCCACACATGGCAAATAAAACAACTGCATATCCACTGGTGGGTGCAGGCGCTGAACACCGTAAAGCACCCCAAACAAAACAATAACAATCCAAAAAAAAAAAAAGCTCCAACCACTGTCGTTGCACCCCAACCCTTCAAGGCTGAATCAAAGAAAAGAAACCAGCAAGGACCAAACCAGCAAGAAATCACAAAGAGGCTGAACTACACCCCCAGCGCCCCAAAGCGCAAACCACAGCCAAACAAACAAAACCAACAACCCGGGAACCAACGAACCAGCAAGAACCACCGAGCCAGTGAACAACATATGTATCTCCAATGATTACGAAACTACAACCCACTCAGAAAAGGAACTGGAAACACACAAGGAACATGCGACTACAAATAAGCAAACATTCTTACTTGCAAACTACAATCTAAACAACAAACAAGGAATACAAAATGAAACCACGGCATCGAAACTTACTCCGAAACGATGAAATGCAGAAGTACAACTTGAATCACCAGCGAAACAACAACAAACAGCAACCGAGAAACCAACGAACAAGAACCACTCACCGAACTAGTAAACAATGTATGTAGCCTCAACGATTACGAGGATGAAGCATACAATGGCAGCAACCAACAAACCAATGAAGAAGAAACAGTCACTGAACCAATAAACAATGTATGTAGCTTCAATGGCAGAACAAGGACGAAACATACAATGGATATTGAACTGGCGGTGGACAATCAAGTGCAAATTCACTGTAACTGTATAGAAAATTTCGAGGAAAAATGTACTCTGAGAACCGTATTTACATAAACATTTAAGACTCTCAGGATGTCTAAGCACCTCGCGGAATGCAAACATTTAAGTTGTCAGGGGTGTTGCAGAACGTCACGTCATGTGAACATTTACGCAGTCAGTCCTATTGACGCATCTCAGAATAAGTGTCAATACATTTCAAGAAATATACATCCACCAAAGATGCTATAAACTTTGGAATTCTCAATCACTACAAAGCTTGGATATCAAAACTTGCGGATATATTCGGGTAGCAGAAAATGCTAATACAAACATTCGAACTAATGCTAGCATTAATCAACCTTGAAGCAAGATACAGGAAAAATATATGATTAAAACATACTGACTACGAGAAAAACTTTGGATATGTTGCCATATAGTACATTGGGAATAGCGAAGCCGGCAATAAGACCTCCAATCTCTTATCCAATCAGATCAGTACATATATGTTGCTTTTTATTATATAAAAATATATGTTTTTATTTCCATAGCTCCAACAATAGGTATTGTGCAAATCTTTCGGGTCAAAGGACAAAGAAATATGCAGTCAACGATTTATCGATTGCTATAGTCCCTCTACGCCTATGGCAGGGACTAATAAATAAAGTTAGCAAGGAATTATTGAGTCCATTGCAAATACGGGACTAATAATATATACAATTTCCAAAGAATCATGTTCTTACTTTGGAAACTAGTAAACATTCACTTAACAATATATTATAAAAACAATAAAAATGGAGAAAATGTATACAAATATTTCAAAAAATATTACTAATTTTATATATTTATATTTAATTAATTTTTTATTAATTTACATAAAATTAAACCTCATTTTTATATTATATTGTTGGAATGTAAATTTTGAAAACTTTTAGGCACTTTCCTTCATTTAAAAATGGTATTTAATATAAATTGAATTTGACATTTGGCGTTGGATCTTTATGCCTATGATAATTTTCAAGATAAATAAACGTTGAGGAAAACTCACTTAAACAAAGATATCCAACTTAACATTTGATCCAAGACCTCTTCCATATTATTAGTCCATGTTGAAGGCATAGGGACTATAGCGATCAATAAATCGTTGTCTTCATATTAACTCGCCCTTTGACTATAATTTTTTGCACAATCTCTATTGTTAGAACTAGAGAATAGAAAGCATTATTTTCATATAATAAAAAATAATTGTGTGTCATCATCTCATTGGAGAATAGATTCGAAGTCTTATTGTTAGCTTCGCTATTCCCAATGTTTTAAATGTTTAGATATCCAAAGTTTTTGAGCATCGACGCTCTTTTTGAATTTTTTTATTTTTATTTTTATTGAAATGTTTACATACCGAAAGTTTTGAGCATTGGCACTCTTTTTGAGGTACTTGAATAGGCCTGACAACTTAAATGTTTACATAGCAAGAGGCTCTTAAACAGGCCTGCCAACCTTAAATGTTTACTTAAATAGGCCTATCAAAGTACATTTTTCCTCCAATTTTTGCATACAATCTTGCAGTGAATTTGGGCAATATTGATGTCCGTCGCCAGTCACATAGTGATCATATGTTTCATATTTCTTCTATGTTTGCATTGCAATTTAGTCATCATTGAAGATACATATATTCTTTACCGATTCACTGGTTGTTGCTTGTTCATTGGTTCGTTGGTTGCTACTTCTTGTTGTTTGGTTCAACTTTGCAAGGTTGAAGTCTTGCACTTGCAGTTGAACCTGTTGGTGCTTGCTCACTAGTTTGTTGCTTGTTGCTTGCTTTTATTTTCTTCAACTTTGCAAGGTTGGAGTCATGCACCCGCAGTTGGAGATGTTTTTTCACTTTGTAGGGTTCAAATCCTGCACCCGCAATTGGACCTGCGATTTTTTCGTTCATCGTTGACGAGTAAGTTTCATTTGTATTCATTGTTTACTGTTTATTGTTTGCATTTTGCAAGTAAGAATGTTTAAGTATTTATTCATCATTCTTATCCTGCAGACTTTCCATATAGGTTGGCATATATTTTCCTCCTGCTCTTAAATTTTCCTCCAATTTTTTCCCCAAAATCTGCACTATATGCATGCCAATGTCGTCTGCACAACTATGGCTGTCATTTTTTCTAGCATTACAAATCCCAGTCCTTTGTCGTATGTGACGAAGTGGAAATCTAACGCCTCAATTGAATAAGGAAACTATTTAGCCTTCCCACCTTGCCCTCGATGATATTCCCACCTTGTCCGAGAATGAGTACCTACCTATCCCCTACGAGAATCGAACCTGTGTCTTTCACATGAAAAGACGATGTCAAGCTTATTGCCTTTGCAAAATGTTCTTGTAGAAGAAAACTGCAGGTAGGGGTAGAAGGACTAAGTATGATACAACGGTAACCAAGTTGCAACAAAACTGCACACCATTGTTAGACATTATCCATCTTTATCGGTGACATATTTCAGTAAGTTATAAAGAAAAATTTCTAGGACCTAAAATGCAAATCCTGGGTAATTCCAGGACCTGTTGTTTCACTTTGCAGGGTTGAAATCTTGCACTCACAATTGGACCTGTGATTCTGTCATTCATCATTGATGAGTAAGTTTCAATACCATAGTTTCATTCATATTCGTTCTTTACTATTTACTATTTCCAATCTGCAAGTAAGAATGTTTAGGTATTTATTCATCATTCCTATCCTGTAGACTTTCCATAGAGGTTGGCATATCTTTTCATCCTGCTCTTAAATTTTCCTCCAATTTTTTCCCTAAACTCTGCACCATGTGTGTGCCAATGTCTTATGCACAACTTTGGTTGTCATTCTATCTAGCATTACAAATCTCGGTCCTTTGCCTTATGTGACGAAGTGGAAATCTAACGCCTCAATTGAATAAGGAAATTCTTTAACCTTCCCAACATGCCCTCAATGGTATTCCCACCTTGCCCGGGAATAAGTACCTACATGCCTTTGTAAAATGTTCTTGTAGAAGAAAATTGCAGGTAGGTGTAGAAGGGCTAAGTATGATACAAAGGTAACCAAGGTGCAACAAAATTGCACATCGTTGTCAGGCATTATCCATCTTTATCAGTGACATATTTCAGTAAGTTATAAAGAGAATGTTCCAGGACCTAAAATGCAAATCCTGGGTAATGGATGAAGATAAAACACAAAACAAGCTGGGTCCAAACATTAATGTTGATTTCGAAGTATCCTCCCACATGATAAACAGAACTCTTATAAGGGTTCAGACTTCCAATAGTTGCTAAGAAGACTAAAAAAAGATTGTTAAACTGTCAAATTTGTTTTGGCCAATGGGCTTGACACATAGAAAATTGTTAGGCCGGTGTTTTGCGATTTGCTACCTAAATTTCTTCTATATAGTTTATAAAATGGGATTTACACACAGAAAATTGTTGGGACAGTGTTTTGTGATTTGCTAGCTAAATACTCAATCTTTGTACTGAGCAAATTGATACTATTGTTTTATTTGCATTATCTCCTCTATATGTTTGGGAACTAACTATAGCTTTGTTTCTCTGTCATATGCTATAGCAACCACGAAACACTGGATTTGATATGAACAAAGTTTGAAGGATACATAGCATAGTTGGTATGCACTCCTAAACTTATACTTATCTTTTTTGCTATTTTCATATTATCTAAACATAACTAAGAAACATCTTGAAAATCACAACTTAAAATATGGAGCAAGCAATAGATTTTGAATGCTATCAAATAGATGCACACTCCATTGTACATGACAACATCGACCAGCTATTACATAAAAACGCCCTTTTCAGATTAGATGCATTTTTGTATACTGCAGGAGATTGCCTCTTCGATGCATTTCAAGTTCTATTGCACTTCCGTTATTCCTCGACTGAGTTGCACAATGGATTGATAGATCATTTCCATATGTACTGACATCTTTGAAAGAAACTTCTTGGTGGAACTAAATCTGACAGAATATGAGTACATCCAAGTGATACAATCTACACTTAAGCAACCAACAATTTTCCTTAAATGAAAACTTTCACATATTTGGAACAATGGTTTCTCCAAGGACATGCCAAATATGTGGAATGCAAATACAAATGTGCAATTTGTCCTCAATGCATATGATGCGACATCGTATTGTACTTCATACATGACAAAGGTTGACAAATCTATGACAAGTGCATTCAGAAGAATACGCAAAGAACATGAAAAAAGTCAAATTGACTCTATGCAAATGATACGTACACTTGGAAATACATTACTTAATCTTTAAAAAATGTCTGCTCAGCAAGCAGTCCACATCGCACTTTCACTGCCTCTGAATTGTAGTTCAAGGAAATGTGTCTTCATAAACACATCTCCACGTAACACACGGACATTCATGCTAAAACCACCATTTTTACTAAAACAAGAGCCTGATAATTCAGAGGACGTGATCTGTCGCTCTATTATTGATTACTACCTCCAGCATCCACCTCCCATTAAGCATATCTTCCTTGCATGATTCGTATCACATTACAAAAAAAAATGGTACACACATATCAAAAAGAAAAAACAAAAACAAATATAATACGCTTTGTCAAATACAACAAACACATCGACTATGAAAACTTTTGTAGAGAGAAACTATTGTTGTATGTTCCATTTAATCAAAATGAAGACACATTGAAACATACCTTCGCTACATGGGAAGTTGCATATATTGTTTATGAGACTATAGTACAAACCAATGAGGTTAGATTTACATACAGTGTCAACCCAACATGGGGTGATTTAGAAAGTGCACTTGAAGAACTAGAAAACCCTGGCAATGTTGATGAGAAATCAATAAAGCATAAAACAACTAGAACTTTTTGTCAATCCTATGACTTGCAAGCATATTTACCTTGTTCTCGAGCAGTTGCCATTGAAAAACGTATCAATCTTGGGTCTAAAGTCACAGAACATCCTTTCTTAATAAAAAACGAAGAATACTACATAGTTAGACAACTGTTGAATCGAGAGAAGCAAGCAATCCTAAAGGATATTGCAATGAAGAAACGCTTAAACATGCACACTCATATGCACTTGTTCCTTACAGGCGGGGCATGAACATGGAAGACATTCACATCGAAAGCACTATTCCAAATGCTTATACGAATGTATGATTCAAACAGTTCGAGTGACCTTGTGAAACCAAAGGGATTGATACTTGCATATACAAGAAAAGTTGCATATAATGCAGGTGGAACAATAGTCCACCCTGCATTATTGATTCCTTTTAACAAGTTGCATTTTCTTCCACTCAACAAAGAAATGTTAGATACCTTGTCAAAGCTTTATAATGAACTATAACTTGTGTTCATAGATGATGCATCCTTGATTCGAAGTCGCTTCTTATATTCCATTAACAATCGACTGAGAAACATAAAACATGTCCAAGCCAAATACTTTGGAAACCTTGATATGGTATTATGTGGGGATCTGTTCCAGGCACAACCCATAAAATATTCTCTTATATTTGAGCAACCTAAGGTCAACATGCAAACAATGACGCATGACTTTTGGAAATACAACATAAAATGCTTTAAATTACATACTACAATGCACCAGACAAATGAAAAAATTATTGCAATTCTAATTAGAATGCAGACAAACAACCAAACATGTGATGACTTAACATATATCAATTCAAGTTGCATGTGAGCTGCCTCAATCGACCCAACCTTCCCTTACATATTCTACAAGAATAAGGATGTTGCAATGCATAACAAGTGTATGCTATCGCTCATGCCTGGAAATGATATCATCGTCAATTCAATTGATCTTGAAGAAGAAAACCATGGCAATGTACCATGTCGTCAACATACAACAACTTTCCCTTTGCAACTTGTCCTGAAATTAGACATGCTAGTTGAAATATATGCTTGCAACTATGATTCACAGGATGGCCTAGTGAATGGTGCAGATGGAATACTCAAAGCTTATACCAAAACAGAAAAAGTTGATGTCCTCTGGATTAAGTTCCATGAGCCACATATTGGCCACCGACAAGCCAACAAGTTAGCTTATCTATATAATTCAAACACTTCGCGTAAATGGAAACCTATATTGCGAATATCAAAACCAATACCAACATCAACAAAGACAGGTCAGTTGAAGATTCAAAAACAGTTTCCAATTCAACTTGCATGTGCATGTACAATCCACAAATCACAAGGGCTAACACTTGATAGTGTTGCCTTCGACCCTACTGGAATGTGAATACATGGACTTGTATACATAGCTCTATCCCGTGTCAAAAACATAGAGTCCTTGTATTTGTTAAGCATTCTTACAAAAGATAGCTTCAAAGTCAAACATAAAGTCGATACTGAGATGCAACGCCTTCGGACTAGTGCAAAATGGCATTTGCAACATGATTACCAATCCATACAAACAAACCCATATGTATCAATTATCTCACTTAACACACGCAACTTAAATGCACATATGAATGATATACTCAATGACTATGACACAATGCAATCTAATATTCTGTGCTTGCAAGAAACATACATGACATTATGCATGCAAAACAAACAATTTCCAAATCACTATTCAATATCCAGTTACATTACACATGGAGTGATGATATTAGTGAAAAAACATATAACAATTTTGGATCATATGCATTTTGAAGAAAAAAATGTTGAGATGGTGCTAGCAAGAGTAATTTTTCGTGGATTGCAAATTGCAATATTAAATCTTTATGTCGCTCTGCATGCAACATTGCCCAACATAATTAATGTTGTTTCAAATGCATTACACCATTTACATCTGAACGAAACCATTGTCATTCTAGGAGACTTCAATGTTGAAATGCTACAAAATAGCGCCATAACAAAAGAATTGGAAACTACATGTGCAATTACAATCTCCGCTTTCTTTTGGATAAGATAAAGCATGTACAAAATGCACTTATTGACCATGTATGGTCAAATGTGCCCATTTCACAATACACCCTCTTTATCTTAGACACATACTGGTCTCACCATGATACAATTTGTCTTGTACTTGAATTATGAAATATACATCAAGCATATTACAAAATCATATTTCCATGTCTCAAAGCATATTTGGATACTTTGTTGCAGAAAACCAAATCATTCAGTTAGGATCATCCAACATATTAATATTTTCTGGCTTGTAATAGATTTTGGCCAGAAAAAATTCTATATAACCACAACCATGGATCAAGAAAAACAAAGGTGCATGCTTCTAACTCTATCTTTTACTCTATTCCTTTGATTCTCATTTATTGTATGTACATATCACTTGTTTTCCTTACATACTAACTTACATTCATGTTCATTGTATTTTGTGTGTTCCCACATTGAAACAAACATAATAACTGGACAAGACTAAGGACTCTTAACCACAAATGTAGAAGAAGACATACAAAGGTGCATGCTTCTACCCTTATTTCATATTCCATTGTTTTGTATTTCATTTATTGTATGTATATTTATTCTACTGCTTTGCACCTAATTTATTATATGCAGATACTACGTATCTTCCTACATAATAACTTATCTTCATGTCAACTGAATTTTTTGTACTGTTGCATTGAAATAAATAGAACTGTGTTTATTTTTTTACATTTCTTTCTACATACCAACTTACCTTAATGTCCATTGTATTTTTTGCATTGCTACATTGAAACAAACAAACTAATTGGACAAGAGGATGAAGTCTTATATGCCACGACATAAGAAGCTAAAGTACAATCTTCGAAAAGATATACCAATAGTGATAGTAAATCAAACACACAAAATGAGTATGTGGATAAAATATTGGACTAGAAAATGATGATTTGGCAACAATGGGGCTTTGTTGAGACTTTCTGCTTTTGAAAGTTGCCCTCCCCTTTTCTATTTTCCCACTCTCTTTTATCCCTTTTTCCCCCTCTTCTATACTTAACCGAATTCCCCTTTCTCTTTCCTCTCTACTTTCCCTTTCTCGTTACTTAGTCATTTTTCCAAAAATGTGTAGGTGCACGGGTTGGCAAACTCACGGGTTCACATTTCCACTCATGCTTCTATATCACGAGTCTGACCGACGGCTTCCCCATTCCATACTTAGCCACTATTTCGATCGTGGGTCTCTGGGGTAGTGGGCTCAAAATTGCGCTTCTATTATTCTGTGTCCTGCAAACAGCACCCGGAGTTCAGCAATATATAAATTGACAGCTGGACTCCCGGGCTGGAGGGCTCAAGATTGCGCTTCTATTGTTCTGTGACCTATAAACAACACCCAGAGTTCCGCGATATACAAATTGACCGCTAGACTCCCCCATCATGCCTTGTTCCGTGTTACACATTTTGCACTCAAAATTTCTAAGACATACAATTTGACCATAGAGCCCTCACATCTCCTGAATATCCCTTGACACCCTATTTCATACTCAATCCCCTTCGAGCCTGTATGTGACATCCAGAACAATTATGAACAATATACAATTCATATGCTTATTTAGTTGTTTTCATGTTCAATGTACACATGTTTTCATCAGAAAACGTTGGATGAGTGACACGAGCATGAGTAGTCAATCATCGCAAACATCAACAAAACGACAAGGCCAAAGGTAATGATTCATACGTTATGCTCTTGCTATTTTTAGCAAACAAATATCCTAAGTTATTTATTCATCTATGCCATGATAAATATGTTGATGTCATCTACAACCCATGCTTTTCAGTTCACAAGAAGTATCGACGAACACAAGTGAAACGCCCAACATAGTGAAAGCTCTGCAAACTAAGACGTATGGTTACAAAACTCTGACCTGCATACTTCATCCAAATTGTGCATATACTTGTACATTTATGCAAAATAAAAATAAAAAATATATATACAAACTGTCATTCACATTACTTTTTCTATTCAAAAAATGTTACAAGGTCTAAACTTATAACACCCAATATACTATCGATAGAAGGCTTGAATAGCCGCCGAACTGGACAAGTGTTCGTCAAGGACATAATGGTCATGTATAGCACCTACTTAGACAAGACAAACAAAACTATATGCATTATGCATGCTGACATGACAAACAACAAACACGATGACAGTCGCAATTAATATCCCTACACACCTTGTCCAGAAACATGCAGAAAAGATCTTGGCAGGTAATGGGATATCCATTACAAATTTCAATATATTACTGAAAATAGTATATGACCGTGGAGATTGTGTTCAGATTATATCGCTCAATGAAACAAGTATTGTGGAAAAACTTCCCACGGTTTCTTTAGAATATTGTTTCGTACCAGACACAACAATCAACCAACTTGCAGAGAGCAACGTCATTTATCCAATTAGAACCATTGGTGCAGTTGTCACACTCGCAAAAAAGGTTGGCTCGCAACACATTCTCCATATAAAATATGGAGACTCATACAATGACAAGGCAATGGTACCGTTCTCCATACCCAGTTTTGTCTTTTACTTTCACATGCTCATATATCTCAGTTATCTTACACAACTATTACACTGTTCCATGTTGCAGCTAGAATTATTCGACCCCTATTCAAATTTATTTTCCTCAATGGAACAACAATTACATAAAGGGCAATTTTCAATTATGCTATTCAAAAATATAACAAAGAATATAGATGGTAAAGAAACGATCGTTCACACAACCTAAGCAACATTTGTAACAAAATTGCAAACAGACATAGTACAAGATCTCAAGAAACTAATTAGTTCGACAACTGTTGTACGTATACATATACAATTGCATCCACACTTTGCACATAAAAATTGCCTTAAACAATTTTGTGCAACTTTTTTGTTGTACACATATATATTATATTGTTCAATATATTAACTACTATGCTCGCGTGCGCAGGTTGAGGGTGTTTTGGTTGTAGCAAATGCATACTCGACCCCCTTCGAGCATGTATGTGCCAAATGCAACTCTCCTGCTTATGTCTCTGCTATCATACATGATGGCACAATTGATTGTCTACGATGCAGTAAAAAATGCCCTTACATATATAGACATTGCTTCAACGCTGCCATCTGAACCCTCAACAACACAATTGTACATTGTACAATTAGACAACCCGTATTACAAGATGTGCTTCCTAGGTTGGCAGAATTGTCATACGAAGTATACCTATAGAAAAAGGCAAACATTGTCTACATGTTACGCGACTTTCGCATCCATAGCAAATTTACATTAAATGAGGACAATGTCATACTGCATATTGACTGAACCAAAAAAAAATAAAAAAAATCATGTCATGCGTTGACAAGAAACGAAACAATTTGATCTGTATCTGTCCATGCTACCCAATCAAGATATGAATAGAGTTTTGCAGTGC